>CM068739.1:6329199-6636699 GCA_035136125.1 Quercus rubra | reverse complement strand
TGAATGATGCCTAGAGAAATTATTCTACTACTAAAAAGAATTTTTAGCTATTGTTTTTGCTTTAGAAAACTTTTGATCTTATTTGCTTGGTACTAAAGTCATTGTTTACTCTGATCATGCAGCTATTCGTTATTTGATGACGAAGAAAGAGGCAAAACCAAGATTAATAAGATGGATACTTCTCTTGAGTGAATTTGATTTGGAGGTCAAAGACAAGAGAGGGACAAAAAATCGTGTTGCAGATCATTTAAGTCGTTTGGTTCATGTGGAGGATGAACTTCATTTGCAGGAAATGTTCCCTAGCGAGCAATTGTTCTCCGTGAGTGTGACATTACCTTGGTATGCAAATATTGTAAATTATTTGATTACTAATATGTTACCTCCTAGTTTGTCTAAAGCTCAAAGAGATAAGATCAAGAGTGATGCCAAATACTTTGTGTGGGATGACCTATACTTATGGAAGCATTGTGCAGATCAAGTGATAAGAAGGTGCGTTCCTGAAAATGAAATTTTTTCTATTCTCACCTTTTGTCATTCTTATGCTTGTGGATGTGACTTTGGAGCTAAAAAGACGGTGAGAAAAGTGCTAGAATGTGATTTCTATTGGCCATCTTTATTTCGAGATTCATATTCTTTTTGTAAGTCATGCGAACATTGTCAAAAGACAGGTAATATATCCCAAAGGAATAAGATGCCACAAACTCCTAGACTATTTTGCGAAATTTTTTATGTTTAGGGCATCGATTTCATGGGACTGTTCCCTATATCTTTTGGTTATGTTTATATTTTGCTTGCTGTTGATTATGTCTTGAAATGGGTGGAAGCTAAAGCTACCATGACCGATGATTCTAAAGTTTTTACAGATTTTTTCAAGTCTAACATGTTCTCCATGTTTGGAATTCCAAAAGCTCTGATAAATGATTGAGGCACCCACTTTTGCAATCGAACTATGGAGACTTTGCTGAGAAAGTACAATGTGACCCATAAGGTGTCAACTACTTATCATCCGTGAACTAATGGACAAGCAGAGGTGTCAAATCAAGATATCAAGTCCATTCTTGAAAAGATGGTCAATCCAAGTAGAAAATATTAGAGTTTGCACTTGGATGATGCCTTGTAGGCGTATAGAACTGCATATAAGACACCCATTGGTATGTCACCTTATTGGTTGGTGTCTGGGAAACCATGCCACCTTCCAGTTGAGTTAGAACACAAGGCTTACTGGGCTATCAAGAGTTTCAACATGAAGATGGATGAAAGTGGAGAACACAGGAAGTTGCAACTTTAAGAGTTAGAGGAAATTCGCAATGATGCCTATGAAATTGTAAGGATTTATAAGGAAAAGGCGAAGGTTTTTCATGACAAGATGATCTCTAGGATGGAGTTTAAAGTTGGTCAAAAATTCCTTTTATACCATTCACAGCTTCGTTTGTTTCTAGGTAAGTTGCGTTCTCGTTGGATTGGACCTTTTGTTGTTGCTAATGTTTTTCCCTATGGTGCAATTGAAATTCAAAGTTTAGCAACTTCCAAAGTGTTCAAGGTGAATGGCCATAGACGTAAGCCTTTCTATGAAGGTTTACAAGTAGATAATGTGGCAAAATTGGACCTTGAGGATCCGATTTATACTGATTGAAGAAGGAAGCATTGAGTCGAGCCAAAGACAATAAACAAAGGCACTGCTTAGGAGGCAACCCAAGGGGAGTTCGTTCTTTTTCTTCTTTTTATTTCCACATTTATATTTTGGTTATTTTTGCATTTCACCTTTTATTGGGGACATTGTAAGTTTTAAGTGTGGGGGAGGGGATTTAGGTTGTGTTTTAATTTTGTATTTTTGAAAAAAAAAAAATTGCTCTTTGTTTTTGTGGTTTTCAAAGATTTTTGGTTGTGTATGTCATAAGCAAGATTCAATTAAGCTTGAAAAATTCATAACATGATTGAATAAGTGATCTTCCATCTTGGAATTAATTGGTTTAGTTATTTTACTTGAGAATGGCAGTGACTAAATTTAGTAGACAAAAGCTGATGAGATTTTGAGCCTTTAGACTGACACATCCATATCAGTCTCATTATTCTTTCATGTGAGATATTCTTCCATGGATTTGTTTCTTTAGAACTTGCCTTGATTCTCTTCGAGATCATATTGACACATGCATGCATGAACATGATTAAGGCCGTCTTTGTTATAGGCTACATAAGCCAAATAGCCTACCTTGTAATTAATTTTTCCCTTTGTTGAACCCCTTTGAGCTTTTTTGGTTTTTTTTTCTTCATTCATTGTGAACCAACGTTACAAGTTTTAAACCCGAAAAACAATGCTTTTACCCAAACCGTAGAGCTAGTGTTCATTATTATGATATGTATGGGTGTGCAAGAAATAAGTGTGGGGGTATCTGGATTTGTGGTATGGCTATGACTAGTGAAATGGAACATGTTTTCATTCTCAATTCGTAAGTTCCATTGTTGATGTAATTCTTGAAGAAAAAAAAAGTGATGGAGGAAATTGTTTTTAATGTTACAAACTGTCCATGTTCATAATTCCTCCTAAAATTCTAAGAAAGGGGTCTGTTTATACGTGATATATAAAAAGGTGGAAGCTGCTGAATGGAGTGATTGGTTTTACATGTCTTATATATTCAAGCTTGAATTGATTCAATTTTGCTCCACTAGTTTCGATGGTTTTTGAGCTACATTCCTAAATATTTCCCACCTTGATCCTAAACCCCATTACAACCCTTCAAAAGTCCTTATGATTCATGTTATGCATATGATCCCAGTGGTGGAGAATGGGAAGATATGCAAGCCTATGGTAGATCATTTCTATTGGAATGAATTTGAGTGAAACATATACCCTTCAAACACATGAGAGTCGAGTGTTTATTTCCATGAGGGTCTACATATTTAGTTTACTCCATCTTCAAGTGAAAATGCTTACTAAGTAATTGTAAGTTGTTTAAGAATGCTTGTTCATGATATGTCATGAGTTTTGAAGAGCTTGGTTGTTCTTTGCTAATGGTGTTGCAACCTTGGTGTTTTTGGGAAAGTGAATTTAAGTTTTGCCCGAGGACGAGCAAAAGTTAAGTGTAGGGGAATTTGATGAGAATGCAAAATGTCATATTTTTCTCCCTTAATGTTTAGTCTTTTATATTTATTTGGCGCCTAAATGTACTCATTATTCTTATATTTTGATTTAGGATGCAAATGGAGACATTAAGTGCAAAATGTAGCTAATTGGGCGATTCTGGACATCTTTGACATCATTTCGTAATCTGGGCATAACTCTCTCATATGAGCTCCGACTGAGATGATTAAAGATGTTATGGAACACCAAGAAAAATCTCTACAACTTTCATGTTTTGAGTTTTGAGAGATATGGGATGAATCAAGGTCAAAATCGGGCTTGGAGTTGCTGCACTTATACTGTTGACGTTTTGGAATGTTCTTTTGCCTGCAATTCTAATACGCAGATATGATGCGGTTTATTTTTGAAAGGTTCCAGATCTGATGCATGAAAATTCTAGCTGAAAAAACACCACTTTCCTAGTTATATTAGGACTTTGTTTTATTTTTAATATTTTTCCTTAATTAGTCAGATTTGGATATTATTGTTGAGAATATTTTTAGGAGATTTTGTAGGCTTAGGAAATGGGGAATTAACGTGTAAAAGGGGGAGGAGAAATCAGAATTGGACAGGCACGCCTCTCTCTCCCCTCTTCTCTGATTTTCTCCTTTGATTTTTGATCATGGTCTTGCGTGGCTAAAACTTTTATACTTGGTCAACGGAAACTAAAAACTCAAAATTAATAAAACTGTGAGATCTAATTTCTTTTTATTGTTCAATTTATGCTTTGAATATCAGATGTTCTTCTGTGCCTGTTTTCATGATTGTCTCGTTTAATTACTAGGCCTACTAGTTTATTATTCGTTATAATCTACTGCTAGGTTAAAATCTCTCTAACTTGTGAAGCAACCAAGATTTAACGATTTGCTGCATCAGAAATGATTAGATATTAGGAAGAACGCTTGACTAAATTAAATACAACCGCTTATGCTTATGTCGTTTAGTTTAATTGATCTCTCTAATTCTTAAAGGCTGCTACTAGATTAAACCTTTAGCGCTTGCCTTGGGTTGTTTAGTAGTTAGGGTTTATTAGATCCCTTATTTTCTAATTAACTGCAACTAAGAAGAGATAGGAAAATAGTTCCAATGGTGAATATTCAAAGTGTGAATTGATATATACTTGCATCGATGATCAGTTGTAAAATTTCGATGGTGGATGTTGACTTAGACCAAGGTTGGTTCTCTTGATTGAATTTGATACTTTAATTTGAATTGCTCCTTAGTTGTTTTTTTTTTTTTTTTAATTGTTTTCATTATACTCAACCCCCCCACCTCCTTGTTCACGTAGCATAAAACTAGGCTAGATACTCTCTATGGAAATGATCCTTACTCGCACTACTACATATACTTTTAGGAGTATAGGTTTTATTTTTAGTTACCTACGACAGCACACAAGAGAGTTAGCCTTCTTAGCTCTAAGGTTTTTAACTTCTTTCTTATCTTACTCAGGGAGTGCTCCTAAGATAGATTTTCCCTTCTCTATGTTCTTACTAGCTAAATCAGTTTTGATATTAGTGTTCTCAATTTCAACATTATTAGCAAGAAGAACAAAAATAGTAGAACTAGTAGAAGCAATACTAGGAGAAGAGAAATCATACCCTAAACCGGTTCGATCGGAAGCAGATTTCTGAAGACTGAGCATTTCATCGAGCTTAGCGCTTGAAGTCCTTTCCAGTTGAACTCTAACTTGGAATAGTTCTACCTCAAGCTTCTTAATCTTCTCAGCCAAGAAGTTATTCTTAAACCTTAATGCTCCAATATTCTAATTGGATTCATCAAACTTTGTGGAAAGCTCTTCATGCTCAAGTTCCACATCACTAAGCTTCTTAGTGGTCAACCTATACAACTTCTCATGCTTTTTTGAGACCTTGTATAACTTTGCATAGGCTATGTGGATGTCATCTTGTTCATCTATCTTCTCAAACTTGGAATCCACTAATTCCTCTTCTTCATCCACATCATCAATAATCCCTTCAGTAGGATTGACAATGGCAATGAAGGCATTTAGGATTCCATCATCCTCATAGTCAGAATCATCCTTAGGGTCAGTGTCACTCAAGGTAGCAGTAAGTGACTTGCTCTTTCCAATGGTGTTGAGATATGTAGGGCACTCTTGTTACATATGACTGAAACCTTGACACCCAAAGCACTTTGGTCCTGTAGGAACAGTGTACTGATTGCCATCCCTAGCATCCTTCTTCCCCTTGTCTTGGCTCTTGAATTGAGAAGAACTGGATTGCCTATTGTCCTTGACAAAGCCCTTCACATTGGCATTCTTCATGAACTTCTTGAATTGTCTTGTAATATAGGACTTCATCTTAGAATCTTCATCCTCTAAAGACTTATCAATATCACTGCTCTTGGCCTTCAATGCCATGCTCTTGCCCTTACCCGACTTGCCAATTCTTATTAAACCTAACTCAAAGGTCTGCAGATTACCACCCAACTCTGTCAAAGGAATCTTGTCGATGTCCTTTGATTCCTCGATCGCGGTGATCTTGGCATGGAATCTCACGGGTAAAAATTTGAGCACCTTTCTCATAATCTTGGGTTCAGGAATGATTTCCTCAAAATTGAAAGTTGAGTTCACTATGTCCTTGAGCTTGGCATAGAACTCATCGAACGACTCATCCTCCTCCATCTTGATCTTTTCGAAACTTGTAGTGAGCCTTTGAAGCTTCGAATCCTTGACAACCTTAGTTCCTTCATAGGTTGTTTGGAGGATGGTTCATGCTTCCTTTGCAGTTTTAGTGGAGGATATCTTCTTGAATTCCTCATTTGTGACTGCACTGAACAAAGCATTAAATGCCCTACTGTTGAAGTTTGCCGCCTCGATCTTGGCATCATCCCAATCGGCCGGTGCTTCCTTCGGCTTGGTTCAGCCTATCTCAACAGCTTGCCACACCTTCTCATCTAGAGACTGCAAGAAAGCTCTTATGCGTACTTTCCAGTATGCATAGTTAATGCCATTAAATAAAGGAGGTTAAATGAGAGACTATCCTCTATCCATGATAAATAGGGATCAATGGATCACACAGTAAAGATTAACCCAAATCAAAGTGTGCTTGCTCTGATACCACTTGATAAGCCAAAAACATATTGACCTCTTGTGATGAATTAATTGATTAATTAGCCAAGTTTATTAATTAATCAAATTAACATGAAAACGCGTGGTAGCACAAACAAATCACCAATTAAACTAAGTATGTAGTGGAAAATAAATTGACATGGTGATTTGTTTACGAATGAAAAAAACCAATACGGCAAAAACCCCACCAGGTGATTTTAAGATCACCACTCCAAAGAATTCACTATTATCACAACAAGTGGTTAGAAGTAAAAGAATCCCAATACCTTATACCAACCTACAGTTGAACCCTTACCCCATTACCCAATTAGATTTGTTCTATAGTGATAATCTCTCCTTTTAATGCATGGGTCCCAGTACGTGACTAACCAATTGTGTGGATCCCAGTACGCGACTTCAATCACCAACTAGAGAAGGTTGTTGGCTGCAAAATTCTTCAGTTCATACAAACGATGAAGATCAAGAAGATGCTTGGTCACAAAACCCAACGGTGCACAAACACAGCAACTTCTTCACAAGAAAAATGAACTAGGGAAAATTCTATCTCCGGTCACAATTTGCTTGAACAAACTTTATTCAACACTTATGCAACTTGTGTCCACTTTGACGGCCCTTAAAATAATCCTTTTATATGTCTAGGGTTGTGAGAAAAGAAAGCCTAAACATACAATCACGGATTAGAGTTAAAACAAAACTGAATCTTTGTTTTTCATAAACGTCGACAGATGCCTATCTGTCGAGCTACAGGCTTCAACAGCTCTACAGGTCTTGATAGATAGCTTGCTGTTGAGATTTAATGAACAACACTTTTCATACTTGAATCTTGGACAGACTTGCATGGCTTTAACACTTGATCTTAAAACACGGTTTCTTGAAGTATTAAACACATCCTAGATCTACCTAATTACAAGTAAAGTGCGTTTTGTCAAAGGATTAGTCAATTACATAAAGTAGTGACATATGTTCCTAACAAGTGAATCACATATGTCCAAACAGGCATTCTTCATAAAATTTTTGAACTACCTTGCAATGTAGGATTTCATTTTAGAATCTTTATCGTTTGAATACTCATCTGTGCTATTACTTTTGGCCTTCAATGCCATGCTCTTGCCCTTGCTAGATTTCTCAATCATTGTCAAACCCAACTTATAGGTCTGTAGATTTCCAACCAACTCTATCAAAGGAATTTTGTCTATATCCTTTGATTCCTTAATCATGGTTATCTTGGCATGAAATCTCTCGAGTAGAGATCTAAGAACCTATCTAACAATCTTGGGTTCGGGAATGGTTTCCCCTAGATTAAAAGCTGAGTTCACTATGTCCTTGAGCTTGGCATAGAACTCATCAAATTACCTCCTTCATCTTGATCTGTTCAAAGCTAATTGTGAGCCTCTGAAGTTTTGAATCCATGACAGCCTTAGTTCCTTCATAAGCTGTCTGGAGGATGATCCATGCTTCCTTCGCAATTTCAGTAAAGGATATCTTCTTGAACTCCTTATTCGTGACCGCATTGAATAAAGCATTCAATGCCCTATAGTTGAAGTTAGCTGCCTTGATCTTAGCATCATCCTAGTTGGTCGGTGCTTCCTTTGGCTTGGTCCAGCCTATCTCCACAGCTTGCCACACTTTCTCATCTAATGACTGCAAGAAAGCTCTCATGCGTACTTTCCAGTATGCATAGTTAGTGCCATCAAATAAAAGAGGTATAATGTCCTCTATCCATAACAAACAGGGGTCAATGGATCACATAGCAAAGATTAAAACCTAATCAGAGTGTGTCTGCTCTGATACCACTTAATAGGCTAAGAATGTATTGACCCCTTGTGATGAATTAACCAATTAATTAGCCAAATTAATTAATTATTCCAATTAGCATGCAATAAGCGTGGTAGCACAAACAAATCACAAATTAAACTAAATGTAGTGGAAAATAATATGTCTCCAGTCATAATATGCTTATGAAAAATCTTTGCATCAAGTTGCACTCACTTACATTAGCTGTGACAGCCCTGAAAATAATATTATATATGTTTAGGGTTGTGAGAAATGAAAGCCCAAACATGTATACACGGATTGGAGTGAAATTAGATCTGAAAAACTGATTTTCTTAAATCTCGATAGATACCCTATCTATCGAGTAGCTGCCTTTTAAATCTCGATAGATGCTATCTGTCAGTTAGCTGTCGAGCTTTAAAATCCAGCACTTCTTCACTTTATTCTTGGACAGATTTGCATGGCTTTAACGCTTGAGCTTGCAATCTTGTTCTTTGAAGTATTAAACACATCCTAGATCTACCCAATTAGAAGTAAAGTAAGTTTTGTCAAAGGATTAGCCAATTCTATATTGACATATGTTCCTAACATGAATCACATATGTCCTAACATTTTCCACTATTTTTCTCTCTATTTTTCAATTTTTCACCCAAAAACTTCCAAATTTTTACCAAAAAGATGGGAGGTATTTATAGGGGAGTGTGGAAAAATAGAAGGCTATGTGATGGAGTACCTGTGGACGCCTTGAAAAAGGAGAATCGTGGTGAGGGTAGTTTTTTCCGAGGTTTGGTCGCAATTGGGTCATTGACAATGTGACTCTTGTGTGCTTGTATTTCTAGGTTGGAGTGTGTGTATGTGAGTCTATTTTTCTTATTTTTGTTTTAGGAGTCACCACCAATCATTGGTTTTGTATTACATGTGATTGGTCACCTAGAGATCTAATTCATTTTAGGTTACCTAATTTACTAAACCAAATTTTAAGGGTTCATTAATTAAGGCAAACAAAAAAATCTCGAACCAAAGATTATGGACTCAGAAGTTTGGTTACGTCTGGGGAAGGTGTTAGGCACCCCATAACGCCAATTTGAAAATAATATATCATTTTAATTTATTTCAAACATTATCTTTTTATGAAGAAATAGAATACTTGGCGTTTTGAATTTTTTTTTTTAAGATTTTTTGCAAACAATATACATATATATACATGTGAATATATATTTACCATAAAGCTAACATGTGAATATTAACTCCAATGAATATTTACAAACAAAGCACGTGAGGTATATACATAGGTAACATGTGAGAGAACATTCAAAATAAAACCAAAGACATGTGAATAGAATATTCAATATATACATAGCATGAGAATGCTAGCTACTACAAGTAGGCAAGCTAATAACACAACAAAAAGAAAGGGAGTTGGAAGAATTACACCTTGTTGTCATCAATATTTTTTCTCATTTTTATCTTGCAAAGAAAAAAAAAATGAAAAATAAAGTTGATTAGTGCCAAAGAAATATTTGGAACAATGTAAGCTTAAAGGGTGTTCAAGGATTCAAGGGAATGAGCCATGAACACATATCCTTAACTACAACTATTCTAAGAAAAACTTATAATTAGAATGTATGAAGAAAATTACATTGCCAACTTTTATTATTTTGAAAAAGCACATTTTTTAGAAAAGATTTTGTTGACAAGTTTTGAGAAATTTTTTTTAAGAACCTTATTTAAAAAAAAAAAAAAAAAAAAAAAAAAAAAAAAAAGGAACTCCAATGTGGTAAAAGAAACTCTCTTTTCTTTTTTTTCTTTTTTTGAAAACTTCTTTTTATTTAGACATAATTTTCAGATTTTAAAAGAAAAGGAAGAAGGCTTTTGAAACATTTTCTAAACAAGAAAAAAAAAACCCTTTTTTTATTGCGGTAAAATCACATTTTTTAAAGATTTTTTTTTTTTTTTTTGGATTTTTATCAGGACACACCAACGCTGGTCGCCCCTTGCCATGGACGGCTAGCACTAATGTATCTTGATACACTAATACTAGCCTCTCATTTTCCTCATTCTCCTATAAATACCACCCCCCCCCCCCCCCCCCACCCCACCACCCCCCGCCAAAAATTTTTTTTTGAGAAAAATCATGGAGAAAAATAGGAAGAAAGTGGTAGAGAAAATAGTGAAATAGAGAGAAAAAAGTGAGAAAATTAGAAAATAGTAAGAAAATTTGAGAAAAATACCTTTAGAAATTCAAAAAAAAAAAAAAAAATTTCTCTCCTCTCTCTCTATAGGAAACCCACACCAAAAGTTTTTCTCCATATATATAAAATCTTTCTTTTATCTTGCTTGTTGTTCATATTTGTTTTACTTTCTATATTCTTGCATATATTGTGTATATATCTATCTCTTTATTTCAATGTTCATATTATTGTTGTTGGTTTATATTGTAGTGTTTGTTTCCCTAGATGGCTATTGGACCATCTACTAGGTTATGTATGGGAAGCACCCTTAGGAGGAAGAAATCTCATCCCACCTAGGCATCTAAGGATTTACTATTATTGCCTTTTAATTTTATGTCATCCCATTTACTTTCTAAGCAGTCCCCCTCCCCTTTAATTTATGTCATCCCATCTACTTTCAAGCAATCCCCATCCCCTTTTAATTTATGTCATCTCATTTTACTTTTAAGCAATCCCCATCCCCTTTTATTTTATGTCTTCCCTTTAATTTCTTGCACATTCCTTCCCCCCTTTAGTTTATTGAACTTATATATATATATATATATATATATATTTATATGTGTGTGTGTGTGTGTGTGTGTTTGTGCATATATATACTATATCTAGACACCTAAAAAAAGATTTCATATCATCTCTTTTAAATGGCTTTTAAACCTCCATTAGAGCACAATATGGGAATGTCTTATAAGAATGGTGATGGATTAGAACTCCCATTTCTTTGTGATGAAGAATACATAAGGCTTGAAAGAGATTAAAACCTATTAATGAATCTTTTCAATATTCCAAGTTCTTTACTTTTATGCCATTTAAATTCAAAACTCTTTACTTTTATGTCATTTAAATTCCAAGCTCTTTACTTTCTTGTCATTTATTTTTTGCACTTTACTTTTATGTCATTTAAATTTCAAGCTCTTTATTTTCCTTGCAATTTATTTTCTGCACTTTATTATTGTTGTTCCTTTATCATTTCTCATTATTAAAGTTGCCATAAAATAAATATGCTTGGGTAAACAGTTCCCCTATACAATATTCTAAGAAAATGCTCTTTTTCTATAATCTTTTCCCATGACCTCTTTCATTAAAAATGAAGTCTTTTTCAAGAAGAAGAAGAAGAAGAAGGTGTTTTTAAAATGTTTTTTCATTTGTTCTTCTTAAGCATTTTCAAGATAAAAACTTTTTTTGTTAAAGGGAAACCCAAAACCTTTTAAAAAATATTAGTGGTCCTATTTTGTAGCAAAAAAAAAAAAAAAAACCTATGTTTTTATTTTATATATATAATTTTTATTTTAAGAATCTAATTTATAAGTAGATAAAGAAATTTGAAAATCAACAAAAGAGTGGCCCTAATTTTAGTCAATATTTTAGTGAGAGTTAGAGTTGTATTTTTACCATATTATCCTTTAGTTTTTTCTCTGCTTAAACATAGGAATGTAGGGGTATTTTTGAACAAAAAAATGAGGATTCTAAACAGGAGAATCCCCTTAAATAGTAGAATATAAGATATATAAAGCCCCTTAAAAAAAAAAAAAAATCGGTTTTACAAAACTGTTTTTAAAAATATAAACTGTGTTTTTATAAAAATGTTTTTTTTTTCAAAACATCTTTCGAAAACAAATTTGTTTTTTAAAGCTGTTTTCTAAATATAAAAACTGTTTTATAACACTGTTTTCTCCATTAAAAAAAAAAAACAGTTTTCAAAAAATGTTTTCAAAATGATAAAAATCTGTTTTAAAAAAAAAAAAAATGTTTTTGTTAGGACATATGTGTTTCACATGTTAAGAACATATGTCATGATTTTAGGTTGTTGGCTTATCCTTTAACAAAACACACTTTACTTATATTTGAGTAGACTTAGGATGTGTTTAAATACTTCAAAAAACCACATTTCAAGATCAAGTGTTAAAACCTTCAAGTCTGTTCAAGAAATCAAGCAAAGAGTGCAAATTTATTAAATCTCGATAACTGGTCGATAGCTTCTCGACACCTCCTATCTGTCTAGGTTTAAGAATTTCAAAATTCAACTCTGATTTTCTTGGGATCCGTGAATCTGTCTTTAAGCCTTCTTTTCTCCTAACCCTAGACATATAAAAGGATTGTTTTAAGAGCCATAAAACGGTACACAAGTTGCACAAGCATTGAACAAACTCTATTCAAGCAAATTGTGACCGGAGACAAGGTTCTTGACCTAGTTCATCTCTTTCTCTTGAAGAAGTTGTTGTGTATTTGCACTGTAGGGTTTTGTGACTAAGCATCATCTTGATCTTTATCATGTGGATGAACTGAAAAATTTTGCAGCCAACAATCTTCTCAGTTGGTGTTGTGATAATAGTAGAGTTTCGAGAGTGACGACCTAAAAATCACTTGGTGGGGTTTTTCCCCATTCGTAAACAAATCACTGTGTCAATTATTTTCCGCTGTATAATTAGTTTATTGGTGATTTATTTGTACTACCATGCATTTGCATGATAAATTGATTAATTAATAACTTGGCTAATTAATTAGTTAATTTCTATCACAAGGAGTCATTCAGTTTATAGCCTATCAAGTGGTATCAGAGCAGGCACACTCTGATTAGGATTTAATCTTTGCTGTGTTGATCCATTGATCCCTGTTTGTCATGGATAGAGGACAGTCATTAATCATACCTCCTTTATTTTATGGCACCAACTATGCATACTGGAAAGTACGCATGAGAGCTTTCTTGCAGTCCTTAGATGAGAAGGTGTGGCAAGCTATTGAGATTGGCTAGACTTAGCCAAAGGAAGAGCCAGCCGATTGGGATGAAGAAAAGATCAAGGCGGCAAACTTCAACAGCAGAGCATTGAATGCCTTACTCAGTGCAGTCACCAATGAGGAGTTTAAGAAGATATCATCCATAGAAACTACTAAGGAAGCATGGACCATCCTCCAGACAACCTATGAGGGTACAAAGGCTGTCAAGAATTTAAAACTTCAAAGGCTCACTACAAGTTTTGAAGAAATAAAGATGGAGGAGGATGAGTCATTCGATGAGTTCTATGCTAAGCTTAAGGACATAGTAAACTCAGCCTTCAATCTTAGGGAAACCATTCCTGAACCCAAGATTGTAAGGAAAGTACTCAGATCTCTACTCGAAAGATTCTATGCCAAGATTACGGCGATAAAAGAATCAAAGGATATTGACAAAATACCTTTGACAGAGCTGGTTGGTAATCTGCAGACTTACGAGCTAGGGTTATCAAGGATTGCAAAGTCGGGTAAGGGCAAGAGCATGGCCTTGAAGGCAAAGAGCAGTGACACAGATGAGTCTTCCGATGATGAAGATTCTAAGATGAAGTCCTACATAACCAGGAAGTTGAAGAAATTCGTGAAGAATGCAAATGGAAAGGGCTTCGACAAGGACCACAGGCAATCCAATTCTTTTTAGTTTAGAGGGCAAGACAAAAGGAAAAAGGATGCTAAGGAAGGTGGTTAGTACACTGTTCCCACAGGGCCTAAGTGTTTTGGGTGTCAAGGCTTCAGGCACATGAAACATAAGTGTCCTACATATCTCAAGAGCATTGGGAAGAATAAGGCATTTACTGCTACCTTGAGCGACATTGAGCCTGAGGAAGATTTCGACAATGAGCATGAAGAAATCTTGAATGCCTTCACTGCCACTGTCAATCCTACTGATGGGATTGTTGAAGATGTGGATGAAGAAGAAGAATTGGTGGAGTCCAAATTTGAGAAGATGGATGATCAAAATGACATCCATACAGCCTATGAGAAATTGTACTAAGTTTCTGAAAAGCATGAGAAGCTTTATAGGTTGGCCACCAAGAAACTCAGTGATGTGGAACTTGACCGTGAAGAATTATCCACAAAGTTTGATGAGGCTAATCAAACTATTGGAGCACTGAGGTTTGAGAACAATTTCTTGGCTGAGAAGACCAAGAAGCTTGAGGTGAAGCTATCTCAAGTCAGAGCTCAATTGGAGAGGACTTCAAATGCTAAGCTTGACGAGATGCTCAGTGTTCGGAAATCTGCTTCAAATCAAACAGGTTTAGGGTATGGTCTTTCTTCCTCTAATACTGCTTCTACTAGTACTACTATTTTTGTTCCTCCTACTAGTAATACTAAAATTGAGAACACTAATGTTAAACTTAGTCTAGCTAGTGAGAACTTAGACAATGGTAAATCTATCTTAGGAGCACCCCCTAAACTAGATGAAAAAGATGTTAAAAATCCTAAGACTAAGAAGGCTAACTCTCAAAAGCCTAAACAAAAGAAGTAGCATCTTTGTTATCATTGTGGAGCTGCCAGTCATACTCGACCAAATTGTTATAAGTGGTTAGCCACTCAACAGAGCAACGACATGATAGCATCTAGAAACCAGAATCAGCTTCAGTCTTCTTTCGTTCCTTTCGGTGATCTTCTCAAAGCCCTCATGTTCCTTTCGAACTTGAACGGTTTTAATTCTTCCCCCTCACCATCGGTTTAAGGGTTTAATCAAAGGAAAAGTTCTTCTAAGGTATGGAAGAAAAAGGACTCTAAGTGATTTTATCACCTTCTTCTATCTTCTTGTTTTTTGTTTATTGCATTACTTGTGTGTTTTGTTTTTATTTTAAGTCAGTCTAGTTTTATGTTTTGCTTTGTTTAACATGTTTTTGTTTGTTTATTTTGTTTTTGATATAAAAATTAAAGAAAAATTGAAAAATCAGAAAAATACAAAAACAGTGCGTGTTATGTGTACATTGGTACTTGTGTACCTTGGATGGCCATTGAAACAAAATTTCTAAACTTTGTATCTCTTGTAGCTTAGATGAGCGTCTCTATGCACAACTAAGCAAGTGAGCTTGGTGGCTCTTGTTTGTGATGAGTAAGTTTGAGTTATCTCTTATACTTAACACTCGTATCACTCTTTTTGACGGGAAGGACTAAAAAAATCCTGAGAGAAAGGCATTAATAACCATCTCACTACTGTTGCCCGCCAATCATGTATGACATCTATGTGTTTCGGCATAGCAAAAGTGTGATGTCAATGACATTTGTGTGCTTAGGCATAGCAAAATTGGAATGTCAAATATCATTGGGTATTTCTTTTTCTCTCTCTAATAAGCCCATGTATGATATGTTTAAAAGAAAAATATGCAAAGAAAAATCAAAAGCAAAAAGATCAAAAATGGTTTTAAATATGATTGCAAGCGTGTATTTTAGGAGATGTGGGAGTTATAGGATGTACCTTGAAGGTGATAGTCCCCATCAAGCAGTTATGATTGTGTGTGAGTTAAAGCAATTGTCTCATATCTCAAATCGTTATAACATGTATATACTTATGCAATCTTGCTATGTTTTTCACACACAACACGTAATATTCTTTGTTATTCTTGATACATGTGCAAATACAATATGATTTGGCCATCACAAGTTTTACATGTGTTAATGTATGCCCACTAAACTGTCTTGGCTTGTTTTTTTGAAATATAAAAATTGGTTAGACTTATTGTGTGTGTGTGTGTGTTGTTGAGATCCATATGCTCAAAATTTTAACTTGGGAGACTATTTTGAGAGATTATTGTGTTGATTGGATCATTGGTTGAGTTGTATGTTGGATTGCATTTTTGTCTGTGTTTTTCTCCTCTTGAAAAACTGTTTTGAAAAGCTGGCTCGACACCTCCTCAATAGCTATCTATCGAGCTTCCTAAGCCTTTTTCTTAATGCAATCCCGACAGCTCCTCGATACCTAGTGGATCGATTGAGAATGCTCCTGCCTCCTCGACAGCTTATCGACACCTGGTGGATCGATCGAGCTTCTGTTCTTGGATTTGATTCCTTGTTTCTCGATACTTGCTCGATACCTCAGCCATTGACAAGCATTTTCTCGACACCTACATCGACAGCTTCCTCGACACCTCTCGATACCTCATCTGTCAAGCATTACTGAAGGTTCTATTTAAACCTCCACGTGCGATCCGGTTCTCATTTCACTCGATCTCTTTTTCGATTGCTCTTTGTTTTCTCTCCCAAACTCTCTTATCTCACTCCAATTTCATTACTCAAAGGTTTCTTAAAGATTTTTCAAGTTTTTCCTCTCTTGGTAAGCTTCTAATCTCTCATTCTTCATGCATTTCATGTTTTGAAACCCAGGTTTTGGTATTTTTTGAAAATTTTGGGGTTTTTCAAAATTCTTAAGTTATTTTTGAAATTTTGGGATGAGTTTTCACTTAAATGAATTTAAAACCTCATACATTGCATCACATTAGCATTTTAACAATATTGACATGTATTTAGATGTGTGCTATGTGTTTGTGTGCTGATAGGTTGGATTGGGCTGAGCCTATGATGCTTTTTGTTTTGCATGTCACATGTTCATTCATTTCTCATGCATATGTACCTTATTTTCAATATAATTAATATTATTGATATTGCTTGGGACTTTTCTGATTGTTCTTCTCTTTTTCTCCCTCTAATTCTATTCACGTTAGTCGTGTCTATGGCACCTAAACGTAAATCCACTCTTGCCCGAAACCTTCTTCGTTCTGGTGCTTCTTCATCTACCAATCCTTCACCTTCTAACGTTCGGTTCCGTGATGATGATGCCTTTAAGGAATTTTCGGAGAACTTCTCTAGACGAGGCATTCATTTGGAATGTCAAGTTGTTCTGTCAGACTTTGCCGACACTGACCTTCCCTCTGTCATTCACAGTAGTGGATGGGAGTCACTGTGTGATGCCCCGGTCACATGTCCTCTCGTGCTTATCTAGGAGTTTTACTCCAACATGCACGGGATTGATTGTTTAGTACCTTTCTTTTTCACTCGCGTTCGAGATACGCGCATTCCTGTCACACCGCAGCTGGTTACGGATATGCTTCGGGTCCCTAGGATAGAGTTTCCTGACTATCCTAGTTGTGAGCGTCTGAGGACTATGTCCAAGATTGAGCTCATTTCTGCTTTTTGTGAGCACCCTACTACTTGGGGTAAGCGTTTGTTTACACCATGTCGACCTTTTGCTAAAGGTCCTAGATTCGTGAACATGGTGATGACTTTTGTTTTGGATCCACTTTCTCACTATAACTCCATTATAGAGCCTGGTGCTCGATTTTTGTTATCTCTTCTTAAGCATCTTACTATTGATTTTCCTTCTCACTTCATTCTTTCTATTATAAATGTTCATTTAGATTCGGCATCCTGTGATAAACTCATCTTTCCTTCCGCTATCACGAGGATTTTACGCCATTTTTATGTTCCTTTTCCCTCTTCCGACCATTTTACCATCATGTGTGCCATAGATTACACTACCGTTAAACGTAGCGAGGCCCAATTTCGGTCGTAGCAGTCTGATTTAGCAGCACCTTCCTCTCGTTCTGCACCATTCCATTTTGCTTCATCTACATCTGCTCCTTCTTCTTCAGGTGATGTGTCTTTAAGAGACATCATGGCGCAGCTGCAGCACATGGATGCTCGCCTGGATACACTCTCCATGGAGTTGTATCAGGTGAACGTTCGTGTCGATCGTATTGTGCAACGGTAGGCAACTATGGGCAGCTTTGTACCTAAGCCTACTCCTTTACCACCTCATCCAGTGGCTTCTAATTCTGATGCTAAGGATGATGATGATGATGATGGTGATGACGATGACGCTTCAGATGATGATGGAGATACTAGCTCTACCGATGAGATGTCTACTTGACACTCTACCCTTTGTCACTCATGACAAAAAGGGGAAGTAGTTTTGGATATGAGAGTGGTCACTCTTAGGGGGAGAGTTAGTTTTTGGGTTATTGTGTTAGGGGGAGTGTTGTTTCTGTTTGAGGGATGTAATAAGGATATTATGTATCTTTACTTTTCTTTTCTTTTCTTTCTTAGATACATTGTTCTTGTACATGAGGTCTTGTGACCATTTATAAACATACATTGTACTTTTTTGATATATTGTTCATGTATGTTTCTCTTTCACCTACCCTTTCATGTGTTGTTTCTTTTCTCTCTTTATACACATGCTTCTTATTACTTGTATGCAATCTATTATTTCTGTTTCACACAAAGATACCTTAATGAGTTTTGTTTAAAGTGTTTTAGAAATACAAGTTGTTAAAGTCTACTTGCCATAAACTCTCTTCTTGCAAAGTTTTTCAAGAGTTTGTGTTAGAATAGATTTTATGGTATTCAACAAGGGAATATGAGTTGAATGATTTATGACTTCTCTCATATGTTCATTTGTTCGTTGTGGTTTTGTCACGGATTACCAAAGGGGGAGATTGTTAGGACATATGTGTTTCATATGTTAAGAATATATGTCATGATTTTATGTAGTTGGCGTATCCTTTGATAAAAAGCATTTTACTTGTATTTGGGTAGACTTAGGATGTGTTTAAATACTTCAAGAAACCACGTTTCAAGATCAAATGTTGAAGCCTTCAAGTCTATTCAAGAAATCAAGCAAATAGTGCAAATTCATTAAAACTCGACAGCTGGTCGATAGTTTCTCGACACCTCCTATCTGTCGAGGTTTAAGAATTTCATAATTCAACTCTGATTTTCTTGGGATCCGTAAAACTGTAAAACTATTTTTCAAAACAAAAATCTGCTTTCCAAAACTGTTTTCAAAGCAAAAAATCTGTTTTCAGAATGAAAATTCTTTTTTTCAAAGAGGGTAGATCTGAAACTTAAAAAATAAAATAAGTGTTTTCAAATTTTTTCAAAAGAAAATATTTTCAAAGATAAAACATTTTCCAAAATGTTTTTCTACATACAAAAATATGTTTTCAGAAAATACCTCCTTCAAAAATACATGGTTTTATGACATTGTTTAAAGGAAAACAAAAAGTGTTTTCTCTCTTTCTTTAAAAAAAATAAAGATTTCAAAATGTTTTTACTGCACAAAAAATGTTTTTCTCAAAATCTCACTATAAAATCTTTTCTAAGAAAAATGTGTTTTTTTAAAATAAATAAAATTTGACGGTGTAACTTTCTATTTTGAAGTCTTTTCTTAGAATAGTTGTAATTTGATGATTTGTATTCAAGGCTCATTCTCTTGACTCTTTGAACATCCTATAAGTCTGCATTGTCCCAAACATTTCTTGGCACTAATGAGTTTTCTTTGTCCTCTTTTTGGATGATTAAAATGAGAAAATGGTGGGTGACAACAAGGTGCTACTCTTCCAACCCTTTCTTTTTATTGTGTTGTATTTGCTTTTATATAGCATTTAGTGTTAGGATTAGTGCCCTTAAATCCTATTGTATGATACTATGTTATTATGTATGAAATTATGTATGACTTGATGTTGTGATTAATAAAGTTTCTTTATTATTATAAAAAATAATGGTAACATGAATATTTGGACATTATCATATAGTCCATGAAATGCATAGTATGTGATTTACGTGATTTAGTCACAGAAGATATAGATTACAAGTTCTTTGTAAACTCATAATTTTGATTCGTAGTCGGTAATGAAATTGGGCATTTCATCTGCGAAGACTATAACATATCAACTAAGATGATTTGTCTTGATCATGGAAGTGGAGACTTCTAGTTGATATGTTGATATGTTTTAAGAGTTAAGACATATTGAACTGGACCGCTATGAGATTTATTATTTTCCTAACGACTGTCAAATGAATAATAAATCTCATAACTTCTATTTGCATGAACTCTTAATCCTGAGAAAATAATGGACCTAATCATGAGGTGTAGGTTGCTTTGATATATCAGGAGTGAGATCTAAAGTAACGGTCAAAATCTCAGTATGTTAGGCAATCACATTTAGTGTTGATGGAACATATATTCTCAAGATGGAATTCATAGTCTCTTAACGGAGATATAAAATATTCCTTTAAGATAAGTTTAATGGGTTCAGTTATTCAGAGAGTTAGGCCTAACCACTTTAGTAAGAAATTACTGAAGTATATATTTATGAAATTAGGTTTCATAAATATATGATGAATAACTTAAAGAATTAAACCGAGTACTCAAGGATTAAGATGTAATAATCTTCAAAGTGGCAGTCTACATTCATGACTTTGTATTACTACGAATATTTTATGGAGGGGTTGCATGTATAACAAAGTCTTAGGATATAATTTATCAATAAGGCCTAGAATGCAATTATATTTATATAATGGTATTAAATATATTTAATGGTAACTTTGGACTTGTCAAGAGTTGATAGAAAAGTCCAAGGCCCATTGGAGCTAGTGTCTTATTGGTCCCTTTTAGTCCCACTCCAAGCCACACACTAAAGCCCAATTGGAAAGGCCCAATAGGTCAGCCCAATTAGATAATCAGTTAGTTATAAAGGGAGAAACATACAAAATTTTATTTTAAGAGAATCATCATTGTGAAGTGGTGTGTATGTGTGAGTGAAGCCACTCGATTATTCTCCCTTAGAAACTGATTGAGAGACCACACTTCTTGGGCGTAAAGTGAAATTGGAGTGAAGATTAAAAGTGTTCCCAAGTACTTCTAATCTTTTGTTTTAAATTTCACCGCACCAACGTACGCTATCTTGTTCTTAAATTCTGAAAATTACATAATGCATGTTATCAATCATAAATGAAATAGATCCATGTTTGTTGCTTCCGCTATGTGTTTTGTATGAGATACAAAACTAGATTTACCAACATTTAGTACATATATGCTAGTTATGTTGTAAATAAATACTCACATGCTATTGTATAGTATTCATATATGCTCTCTCACATGCTACATATCTATATATCTCACATGTTTTGATTGTATACATTTTGTTGAAGCGAATATTCACATGATAGCTATATGTAAATGTTTACTCATGTGTGTGTGCATATCTACCTGATAAGGGTAATTTTGTAATATTGGGACTACACATGGCAAGGTGTAGAGTGACACCCCGAATAAGCCCATTGGCCTTGTGTCTAACAACACCTGACGAACAAGAGATCTGCAAAGTTGACAAAATTAATTTCTGATGGGGGTTGGAAGCTGACGCTGCCATGATGAAGGGAGGAACTAGGCTGACGATTCTGACGTAACCCTAACTTGGTCTCCACGTATACGTATAAGGAAGTTTCTTGTACCCCACGCCCAATGATGATCAAAAAGACTCCCATAAGGAAAGGATTTCAAAAAATATGCTCATAAGGATTCCTATATTGAAAAGACTTCTAAGCCAAGGAAAGAGAGGTCAACCTTTCTACTATAAAAGCCCCAATACCCTCACTAGCCAAGGTGTACATAATTTACCCGCTCTGGCACTCTAAAGTTGTGAGAAATTCTAACTTGACCTTCGGAGGGTATTTGGCCGGCATCACACCAGTGCTCTCTACGAGATCTTCTCTTTTTGTGTTGTCCAGGTGTTGTTTCGAGTACGTGAGGACCGTGTACCTTACTGGTGGTTTTTCAGCATCATTAGTTGGCGCCATCTGTGGAAAACGCGCACTTTAGCTTGTTGCTTCCCGGACAAAGAGTTGCATGGTACTTACTCGCTCGATGGCAACTACCAACAACGTTCAGGGAGACAAGCCATGACCCATTGCCTTGGAGAGGCAAGTTCAAACCCTCACGGCAACAATGAAACATCTCACTAAACAGAATTAGGACCTTGAAGAATAGCTACGACAGAAGAACGCCGCTATAGGTACCCAAAAGGAAGACTAAGAAAGTACCAGTGCTGAGAGGAGAGACCGAGAATGGCCGGATGGTAGTAACACCCCGAGCAGACCAAAGCGACAAGGCATGAGCCATCCTTTCACTCCAAACACGACTTCCCTTTACATTGTCATAGAGATGCAGATGATGAAGGAACAGATGGACCTTATGATGAACGCCTTCAAAGGACGAGTGTCCAGTAACCTCGATGATTTGGTCCACTGAACCGACTCACCTTTCACCACATCCATCAACTCCTTCCCACTACCGCAATAGTTTCGCATGCCTCAAATAGAAAGCTATGATGGAGTTAAGGACCCTCTTAATCACTTAGAGACTTTCAAGACCTTGATGCACCTTTAAGGAGTAGCAGACAAGATCATGTATAAGGCCTTCCTTATGACATTGAAAGGTCCTACGAGAATTTGGTTTAGCCGACTAACGCCTAACTCCATCAGTACTTTCAAGGAGCTAAGTGCCCAGTTCACTTCGCACTTTATTGGGGGGCATAGGTATAAGAAGTCTACTGCATGCTTGATGAGTATCAAGAAGTGAGAGGACGAGATGCGAAAATCCTACATAGCCTGCTTTAACAAGGAAGCGCACTCGATTGACAAAGCTAACAACAAGATACTTATAGTAGCCTTCACAAATGGGTTGCGGAAGGGTAATTTTTTGTTTTCTTTATACAAGAACAACCCAAAAACCATGTCGGATGTACTTTATAGGGCCACCAAATACATGAATGCCGAAGATGTGTTGCTGCTCGAGAGGAGAAGCCTAGGAAGAGAGAGAGGCAAGAAGACACGTGACAAGACAGGGGGTGAAAGATGGCAAGAACCGAAGAGTGAAGGGATGATAGGTGCTCTAAGCCCCCGGTGGGGAGGTTCACAAGCTTTACCTCGCTAACCACCCTAATTAACCAAGTTCTAATGCAAATCAAGGACGAAGGAGCCTTAACCTTCCCTGGAAAGCTAAAGGGGGACCCCTACAAACGGCCTAAAGACAAGTACTACCGTTTCCACCGTGATCACGATTATGACACGACCAACTACTATGACTTAAAGCAGTAAATCGAAGCCCTTATCAGGTAAGGGAAGTTGCAGAAGTTTGTTAGTAGGGAGAGAACAGATCTGCCTACTCAAGAGCAAACCCCTCAACGGGACAATGAGCATCCCAAACCACCCCTAGAAGAGATAAGGATGATTGTGGGAGGCACGATGACCATTAGCTCGCCCAAGAAGGCCCGAAATACCTACCTCAGAATGTTCAGATGACAAGCATCATACCAAAGATGCCGCGAGTCGATAACCCAATTATTGGTTTCTCGGAAGAAGATGCTTGACGTCTTCACCACCCACATGACGACATGCTTGTCGTTAGCATCCGAGTAGGAGAATATTAACATATCAGGTCTTGGTCGACAACAGAAGCTCCGCAAACATTCTCTACCACCCAGCATTCCAACAGATGAAGATCAATAGAAAATGTCTAGTTCCAACCAACGTTCCACTCGTCGGGTTTGGAGGAACAAAAGTATACCCCCTTGGCACAATCACATTGCCTGTAATGATCGGGGACTATCCTCAGCAAATCACTAGGGATGTTACATTCCTTGTGGTCGATTGCTCCTCCGCTTATAATGCCATCATAGGACGACCAACCCTTAACTCATGGAAGGCCATAACTTCAACCTACCACCTAATGATTAAATTCCCCATGGAGTACAGAGTAGGGGAATTGCGAGGAGATCAAGTAACTGCATGCAAATGCTACATCGCGATGCTGGAGATGGACGACCATCTATAGACCTTAAGCATAGAAGAACAGCAGACAAAGGCAGAACCTGTAGAGAGGCTCGAGGAGATACCTCTCAATAGCTCCAGATCGAACAGAACCACAAGGATTGGCACTTTCACCAGCCCAATGGTTCGCCAAGAGCTCATAGCCTTCCTTAAAGAGAATCAAGACTTGTTTGCCAGGAGTCATGAAGACATGCCAAGAATCGACCTGCCAGTCATAGTACACAGGCTGAATGTGTCACCTTCCTTTTCACCCATCCAGCAAAAAAATCAAGTATTTGCCCAAGAACAAGATCAAGCAATAGCAGAAGAAGTCGGCAAGTTACAAGAAGCAAGCTTTATCAAGGAAGTTTACTATCCCGACTGGCTAACGGGAAATGGAGGATGTGCGTAAACTTCACAGATCTGAACAAAGCATGCCTTAAGGATAGCTACCCCCTTCCATAAGTCGACGTACTAGTAGACTTTACAGCTCAGCACCAACTACTGAGCTTCATGGACGCCTTTTCAGGGTACAATTAGATCTGGATGGATGAAGCAAATTAGGAGAAGACTTCATTTATTACCAGTCAAGGTCTTTTTTGTTACAAGGTAATGCCTTTTGGCCTTAAGAACGCGGGTCCAATGTATCAAAGGCTCATGAACAAGATGTTTGCGAATCAAATTGGGAGGAATGTTCAGGTCTACGTCGACGACATATTGGACAGTTGGTAAGAGCCAAAGAGAAGAAGACCATTTGAGAGATCTCGAGGAAACCTTCAACACCCTTCACTCCTACAACATAAAGCTTAATCTGAGCAAGCACACATTCGGAGTAATAGCAGGGAAATTCTTAGGCTTTATGGTATCTCAAAGAGGCATCAAGGCTAACCCAAACAAGATTAGAGCCATAGTAGATATGGCCCCTACGAAGAAAGTAAAAGAAATGTAGAGTTTAAATGGTAAAGTAGCCATCCTAAACAGGTTCGTATCAAGAGCGACAGATAAATGTTTACCCTTCTTTCTCATGCTGAAGAAATCTTTTGAATGGACTACCAAGTGCCAGCGAGCATTCGAGGAGCTAAATGCCTACCTTTTTCCCTACCGCTGCTAAGTCCTTCACAACTGGGGAAAGAGCTCTTCTTGTATTTGGCTGTCTCCTCGACAGCCGTCAGTGCGGCCTTGGTCAGAGAGGAAGACAAGGTTCAAAAGCCCGTGTACTACGCCAGCTGGGCATTTTATGGTGTAGAGTAGAGGTATCCACCCATGGAAAAGCTTGCCTTCACCTTAGTTACACCAACTTGCAAACTTAAGTTGTACTTCCAAACCCACACGGAAATCGTCCTAACCGACAAACCCTTACGACGGGCCATGAGCAACTCCGAAGCTGCTGGTCGGTTGGCGCTATAGGCGATAGAGTTGAGTGAGTTTGACATTCAGTACCACCCACGCACCGCCATGAAAGGGCAAGTCATCGCTGACTTCATAGCAAAGTTTACCAACGGGGAAGACAAAGGGGCAGATGAATATCCGCAGTGAAGCATACATACAGACGGGTCATCCAACAAGCAAGCCGGAGGTGTTGGTGTTGTACTTCTCTCTCCTAAAGGGGACCAAATCGAATGTATGGTCCGTCTTGACTTCCCTACCACCAACAATGAAGCGGAGTATGAAGCCTTAGTGGCAAGGCTTGATCTCGCCAAAGCAACAAGAGCCACAAGAGTGGTCTTTTACTATGACACTCAAGTCGTCACTAACCAAGTAAACGGGGTCTATGAGTGCAGAGGCGAAAGAATGAAGAGATATCTAGACCAAGTAAGGAGAAGGGTAGACGAGCTAAAGGCCAAAATTATCTAGATCCCAAGATGAGAGAATAAGCAAGCCAACCACCTTGCTAAAACCGCTTCAACCGAACATATGACTACCCTAGGTAACATACTCTCTTTTGTTTAGCTTTCTCCACTAATAGACTCCGCCGATATGCAGGAGATAGGTTCTGAAAGCAACTGGACCACGCCGTTAATCTCTTACTTGAAAAACGGCATCTTATTAGATGAAAGGGAGGCCGCGAGAAAGTTGAAGGTTTTCAGCACGATTCATTTTGATGAAGGACGTCCTATATAAAAGAGGCTTCTCCCACCCATACCTAAGGTGTTTATGTCCCGAGGAAGCGGACTTCGTTATGAGAGAAGTCCACGAAGGGATTTGCGGAAATCACTCAAGGTCACGATCATTGGTACACAAGCTGATCCAAGCAGGGTACTACTGGCCCACCATGCAAAAAGACACTCAGACTTACATCAAAGCCTGCGAAAAATGCCAAAGATTCAGCAATATCATAAGACAGCCATCTGAAGAGTTGACCCCTATGATAGCCCATGGCCGTTCGCTCAATGGGGTTCAGACATTATGGGGCCGTTCCCAATAGCGGTGCGACAGCTGAAGTTCCTAGTAGTGGGCATAGACTACTTCACGAAATGGGTGGAAGCTAAAGCCTTAGCCACCATTACGGTGAAAAATGTGAGAAGCTTTGTCTGGAGATCCATCATATGCAGGTTTAGGATCCCTAGAGTCCTAGTCTTAGACAATGGGAAACTATTCGACAACGACTCTTTCTGGGATTTTTGCTCGCAGTTAGGGATTAGAAATCACTACTCCTTCCTCGCCCACCCTCAAGCAAACAGACAATTTGAAGTCACGAACCGATCCTTGCTAAAAATTATCGAGACTCGGTTAGAGAGGGCAAAGGGTATATGGCCTGAAGATTTGCCAAGCATACTATGGGTGTATAGGACGACGGCAAGGACACCCACAGGAGAAACAACATTTCAGCTAACATATGGAAGCGAAGCATTCATTCCAGCTGAGGTTGAACTCATAAGCTACAAGATAGATAACCATGATGAAAGAAAAAACGACGAGGCTATGTGTCTACAACTTGATCTAGTTGACGAAGGTAGGGCGACAGCAAAACAAAGGCTCGCATGATACCAGGACCGCATGGCTAAGCACTACAACTCCCGGGTCCAACACAGAGACTTTTAGGTTGGAGATCTCATTTTAAGAAAGGTCATGGGCGCTGCTAGAGATCCTACCTAAGGAAAGCTTGACCCCAATTAGGAAAAACCGTACCGAGTCACGTCATGGTAGAGGAAAGGCACCTACCACCTAGAGACAATGGACGGACAGAAGCTACACCACCCACGGAATGCCGAGCACCTACAGAGGTACTACCAGTAAAGAGGATAGCGTGAAGAGCAGTAACCCCTTATTTTTAATATATCTTAGTTAAATTTAGCTACACTCCTTAGTTTTTCTATTTTACTTTAGATTCTGCTACAATAACTCTTTTTTAAGCCCAAAAGGCAGGTTTTTTTTCCTTTTAAGAACTACTTTTTCTATGAATGCATGGTTCAACATAATAAGAGGAGTTTTATTCAGATATGACTTAATGTGTTTTTTCTACAATATATTACCAAGTCCATAAAGTGGACAAATTTGCAACTAAGTCCAAAAAGAGGACAAGTCCATAAAGTGGATAAGCTTGTTACCAAGTCCATAAGTGGACGAGTTTGCTACGAAGTCCATAAGTGGATAATTTCACTACCAAGTCCCCAAAGTAGACGAGTTTATTACTAAGTCCACAAAAAGTGGACGTATTTATCATCATGTCCACAAAGTGGACGAGCTTATTATTAAGTCCATAAATTGGACGAGTTTATTACTGAGTCCATACAAAAGTGGACGTATTTATCACCAAGTCCACAAAGTGGACGGGCTTATTATTAATTCCACAAAATGGACAAAGTTTATTACTAAACCCACAAAAATGGATGGATTTATCAACAAGTCCACTAGATGGGCGAGCTTATTTCTATAGATGAGCCTATTACCAAAAAGTGGACAAGTCCTAAAAACAAACAGGTCGTCCACTAAGTGGACGTGTCCACAAAGTTGACAGGTTTAAGCCCATAGAACACAAATTATCTCACATATGGACAAAAGAAAGAAGATGAACATACAACAATGAAACATACTGAAAGGAATGGATATAAATCGTCATAAGTTAGTCTTTACAAAATCAAGCCCAAAAAACAATAAGGTGTTTTACAATGACTTAAAAACAGAATAGATCAAAAAGATTTACATAAAGCTAAGAGGCTGGAGGGATTAGGGAGCTTCCATTAACCTTCTCTTCAGCAACATTGTCTTCAACGTTCACGAGCTCAGTGGACGGGACTAAAAAGGAGACGGGGGCATCTATGGCTGGCTGGGCAAGGACGACATTACCATCTTTTGGGTTAGCCTTAGTGGAGTCGTCAGTTTCCTCATGGAAAGTGTCTTCAATAGGAGTAGACGGCAGAGGCTCGTCCATAGTAACCTTGGAAAAATCCAGGTGAGGGTAAAGGGACTTAACCTGCTTAAGGCAGTCCCCAAACCCTTCACCATAGTATCCACCACAGAAATCCATGAACGACTGAAAAGCCTTGTATTCATTCACAGCGTCAACTCTAGCCATCTCCACCTATTTAAGGAAGGTTGTCAGCTCTTTCTATACTTTTCTCCTTGGCTTCTTGCTCACTCTTTCTCATCTTGCAGCTTACCCTTCAGATTTTTTACCTCCTCATTAAGAGAGTGAATGGCACCCTTGTATTGTTCCTCCTCGTCCGTTAGGATCTCTATACACTTATACAAGTGGGCAATCACTCCTTCTTTAGCGACGCCCCTATCTTGCAAAGCTTTCATATGCACCAACGCCTACAAGGCACAATAGTCGTCAACTAGTAGACAAGTGTGTAAGAAAGACAAACTCAAAGGAAAACGTACCCGAGTAAGATCAAAGAGGCTTGACACCCCTAACTCATCAATCCCCTCCTTAGCACAAGGGTCTATATCCTTATCTCTGATAAGGGATCCCACCATCTCGATAGCATAGTCTTTGTGCGCAAGAAGACAATGGTCTGGTCCTTGAGCAATAGGGCCCAATGATGTCATCAGACCCTTACCCACACCATGGCCAGTCTTGGGGGGCGTAAGCTTTTTTAAGGATTTGTCCCCGACGGTAACAACAGGCTTCTTAGGTGGATGATCATCCTTCCCGTCGAGTTTTCTCTTGAGCACCCCCTTCCCAACGACTCTTGGAGCTAACGAAGATGCTTCATCCCACTTCACCTTATTTTCTTCTTTTTTCTTTTGCTGGGCAGCAGACGTGCGCACCTACGCCCTCAATCTAGCAGCCTTAATTTCTACATAAATTAAGTGACAGATAAGTTAAGAGATGCCTAAAAAGTAAAAAATAAAAATAAAAAAAATAAAAAACAAAAGGAATAAAGTGACGGGGGTATATAAGAGACACTCACGACGATGAGAATAAGAGTTAAGCTTACGAGTTGCTAGGGTTGGCACGGAACCACCACAATACGCGTGTCGTGTATCAAGGGTAAACAAATCCCTGCACTTGCACTTTTCAAAAGGAATTTCAAGAACCCGTTGGATGAAGGCCTCCTGCTCACTTGTAATGGATGGGCGGACACTAGCTGAAACAAGAAAAGATGACAACATTAGAACACTTGTAAGAAAATTGAAAATTTAGCAAGAAAATATGACAACATAAAACCTAACTCCTTAACTATGCCCCAAGTGTTATCAAAGCCGTAGGGCATTGTGTCCCACTCCTTTGGATGGCATACCCAATTTGTCCCTTTTATAAAAAAGTGTCTACCCTTCCAATTCCTGTTGGAATTAAGCATGTCTGATACAAGTCTTAGTATTTTTTTCCGAGCATCAAAGTGATAAATCCCTTGAGAAGAGACGATATGTTAGGGACGGTAGCACTAGAAAAACTCGTCTAGCATAAGCTGACGGTTCCCTCTGCTTAGGCGACCCCATGAGATCTCTGATCCTATAAAGATCCTTCAAGCATTAAGGGCGATTTGGCTAACAGATAAACCAAGAAAGTTAGCCAACTGACGATGTAACGCTGTCAGTGGCAGCCTCAACCCCGCTGTCAGCGTGGCGTCGTACATACCAGTATCCTCCATCTCCCCAAAATAGCACCTCTTAAACTTCCTAAGAAAACGGATTGGTATGTGATCTGGGATTTGGAAACGGTCCCTTAAATTCTTGAAAATCTTGAACGTCATCTTCGGAAGGAAATCATTGACGGTCCACATTTGAGGAAGTATGAATGGACAAACGTGCCCACTTTCAGGGTTTACCGAACTCCCAACCTCGAGGGTCCTACTGTTCGCATCATCTTCGTCACTGTCACCCTTCATTACCCCATCATCTTCAATCTCTTCCTCAACATCAATTTCTCCCTCACCATCAGCTTCTCCCTCATCTATCTCTCCCTCATCTTCCTCTCCTATATAATCCCCATCCTCGTCAGGAGAATGGGCTGACGTCTCTCTTTCTTACGACCAAGATTGACCCTCCTCGGGCTCCTATCCTGTTTGGAAGACTTCGTCATAGCCCACTCTTTCACGGACTGACGACTGCTCACTAATCGCTTCCCTAGTCATTTTTTACCTACAAGCGACGGAGTTATTCTATGCACCCAAGTTGACGGCCTCACTAAAAAATAAAATAAAAATAAAAAATAAAAAAGAAAAAGAAAAAAAGAAGCTACACTACCAACTAAAGCGCAATAATAAAATGATAGATAGGAGAAGAGAAGAGAAGACTTACCAAGTAAACGGTCTCTGGAAAAAGTGACGGACTCAACAATCAGAAGAAGAAAGACGATGGGAACAAGGTTCTTTGAACAGTAAGCTCTCTCTCTGGATCAGCAATAAAATGGGGAGGATGAAAAAATTGAGGTATATATAGAATCAAAGGGTGCATGGAAGATGAAGCAACACATGTTGGAATGCAGTTGGAATGCAACACATGTTCAAGCAATTAATGCACGGTGCTCGAGGGAACATCCATAAATGCCTCTTTCTTATCCCTGAATAAATACAATTAAATAAATAAAGGTCAAAAACTGAACTCCACAACCTGTCAACTTTAGCTGGTGAGGTTATGGAGTAGGGGGCAGCTGATAAGGGTAATTTTGTAATATTGGGACTACACATGGCAAGGCATAGAGTGACGCCCCGAATAAGCCCGTCGGCCTTATGTCTAACAACACCTGACGAACCAGAGGTCTGCAAAGCTAATGAAATTTATTTCTGATAGGGGTTGGAAGCTAACGCCGCCATGATGAAGCGAGGAACTAGGCTGACAGTTCTGACGTAACCCTAACTTGGTCTCCACATATACGTATAAGGAAGTTTCTTGTGCCCCACGCCCAATGATGATAAAAAAGACTCCCATAAGGAAAGGATTCTGAAAAATACGCTCATAAGGATTCCTATATGGAAAAGACTTCCAAGCCAAGGAAAGAGAGGTCAACCTTTCTACTACAAAAGCCCTAATACCCTCACTAGCCAAAGTACGCATAATTTACCCGCTCTAGCACTTTATAGTCGAGAGAAATTCTAACTTGACCTTCAGAGGGTATTTAGCCGACACCACACCAGTGCTCTCTACGAGGTCTTCTCTTTTTATGTTGTGTAGGTGTTGTTTCGAGTATGTGAGGACCGTGTAGCTTACTGGTGGCTTTTCGGCATCATCATTACCTTTTAAGGGGCTTCTCTTGTTTGGATTCATTAATTTTGATGCCTAAAATACCTTCATCATACCCACTTACAAGTTTTCAACTAACGGGGATATATATATATATATATATATGTAAATTAAAACTCCTATACTTTGAAACCCATAAACGAATGTACATTTTACTAGTTTCTCTCATTCTTCTTTAGATTGAAGACACTGAGTTTAGTTTTACATCCTCTTCTTTCTTCTTCTTCTTCTACTTTCAAATTTGGTTTCTAAACAATTTAAGCCATATTTGTTAGAGGCTCCAAAGGCTTTTCAGGTTCTGTCTTTTGCAAGTTCCTGTTTCTTTTCTTTTGTTTTGTTTATCATTGACTTTCTTTGAGTTCTTACCTACCATAGCTGTGAAGTATTCATAGTTTGGGGAGTACTTACCCATGGGTGAATGTGATTCGGGATTCAAAGGTGTTTGATGGTTGCTTATTATTGTAAGGTTGAATTTTATCAACCATCTTGTTGGCTTTATTCCGTGCCAAATTTGCTTGTATTTCAGTAATTAGTAACCCTGTATTTAGGTGGGATTCTTGTAAGGGTAGTGAGTGAGATAGTATGAAGAAATGCTCAAGAGTGTGCAAGAAAAACAGGGACTTGCGATTAGATCTCGCGTGTGACTCACAGTTGTAAGCCACCAGAAGTTGCTCACGTGCTAGGCATGCCAGAAATTGAAGTGTCACGCTAGCTGGAGCACTACAGGACAAAATAGGACAACTGGTCGTTCAGTTACCTCGTGGCTAGAACTTGCGACTCAATGAAGCCACAAGCCAGCCCTATTTTGAAAAACCTGACTCTTCACATTCCATTTTCACCCCAATATAAATACCCCTTTTACCTATGAAAGAAAAAGAGCTTCCAAAGAGAATTTTGAGAGAGAAACCCTAGAGAAAAATAAGATTGATTCATCCCCAATCTTCATTAAGAGACTCTTCAAATTCCTCAACTCTTTTCCTCTCCATTGTTAAATCCTTGAGAGGCTTATTACCAAAATCTTTCTCACCATATCCATTTCTGTGAGAGGGCTGTTTGGTGCTTTGGGAAGCAGTTAGGAAGGAATCAATTTCACATTGGTTGATGCTATGGTCAAGTAGTGGAATTTGGGAAGCTAGAAAAGAAATAGGTTCTGTGCAACCTTGTTGTAGCAAGAAGCTTAGAAGGCTTAGGTACTCTGGATTAGGCTTAGAGGGTCTATTGTTGTTCATGTATCCCAACTACATTTTCTAGTGGATACTTACCGCTTGGAGGGTGGCGGAGAGGTTTTACGCCGAGAGCTTCGGTTTCCTCTTCGATTACACATTGTTGTATTGTCCTTGTGTTTGCATCTCTCTTCCCTTAATCTTTGCCTTTTATTTTCTGCTATGGATGTGATTTTGATTGACTTAGATTGTTTACCAATTCTGTTTATAGCTTATGTTCATTTTCCACACACTTATTGTTTGTCATAAAGCTTGAATTGGTATTTTTATTATTGGGGGTCTAAACGTTCATAGTGTTTTATGCACTATTTGAACTCTCAATCACTTGTTTGTGCTTGAACCAATTGCTTTACTTGAAAAAGTATATTGGTAATGGCTCTCTCTATTTGTTCTGGAGTAGAATCAAATACAAGCACTTTTTTATTTTTTGTTTTTATAGGAATTTTCTTTAATATATATATATATATATATATATATTTTTTTTTTTTTGAGGGGATTACGCTACTTGGTTTCCCAATTTCATTCTTTTTTTTTTTTTTTTAATTTTAAATAATGATAAATGACTATAGAATTTACAATGAATATTGTCAAGAATTTTTTTTTTGGAATTATGATATGTTTAGCCATTTTTGAGAGAGTAAATAAAGACTATAGACGTGGTGGTATATGGTGGAGGAGGCAGTGGGGGAAGAAGGAATTTATATACATAAAAGAAGCTAGGTAACATAATATTTTTATTGATTATTGAAAGAAAAAAAAAGGAAGAAGTAAGATTGCATGTGTACATGGTAAATCTTGGTTGATTAGGAATTAATCTTGGTTCAAAATGTATCAGTAATTGGTTTCCCTATTTAACCCAATAGCCTCATCTCTTATCTACTTTCTCATCATTGTTGATTGAAAGTTCACTTGGTGTATACCCCCAAAATTAAAAATACCAACACAAGCTTACACTCAAGCAATAAATGTGCGGAATGATAAGTACAAGAAATACCCAAATAAACAAATTACACTAAACCATAATTAATCACAACACAACAGCAATTATAGTTAAAGGGTAAGAGAAGAGAGATGCAAATATAAGAATAACACCGGCACGTGTTATCGAAGAGGAAACTGAAGAATTAGACGAAAAACCTCCCTGCTGCCCTCTAAGCAGTAAAATGAACTAGAAAATTAGTTGGGATACATGAATAGCAATAGACCCTCCAAGCCTAATCTACCCGATGCACCTAAGCCCTTTAAGCTTCTTGCTCCAACAAGGTTAAGCCTAATCGTGTTTTCTTTAACTTTCCGAATCCCGCAATAAGCCCATTGCATCAACCAAATGAATTGGTCCTCTCTGAACTGCTTCCTAAGCACCAAATAACCTTGTCACTAATATGGGTATGGTGAGGTAAGGGTTTGGCTAAGTATCCTCTCAAGAGTATGTCAATAGAGAGGGTGAAAGTAGAGGAATTTGAAGAATCAATTGGACTTGTTCTGTAGTGACAATTTCCCTTTTTGATGCACGGCTCTCAAGTACGAGACTAACCAATGCGTAGATCCCAGTACGCGACTTCAATCACCAACTAGAGAAGGTTGTTGGCTGCAAAGTTCTTTAGTTCATCCCAATAATGAAGATCAAGAAGATTTTTTGTCACAAAACCCTACGGTGCACATACATAGCAACTTCTTCACAAGAATTATGAACTAGGGCAAAACTTTGTCTCTGGTTACAAATTGCTTGAAAAAACTTTGCTCAACACTTGTGCAACTTGCATACACTTTGATGGGCCTTAAAATAATTATTTTATATGTCTAGAGTTAGAAGAAAAGAATGCCCAAACACCTAACCACGGATTGGGGTCAAAATAGAACTAAAATTTTGTTTTTCATAAAGCTCGACAGATAGCTGTCTGTCGAGGTGCTATCAAGCAGCTGTTAAGCCATGAGGCTGGAACAGCTTTTTAAGCTCGATGGATAGCTAGTTGTCGAGCTTTAATAAACAACACTTCTTCTTCTTGAATCTTGGACAGACTTGCATGTCTTCAACACTTGATCTTGAAACACAGTTTCTTGAAGTATTAAACACATCCTAGATCTACCCAAATACAAGTAAAGTGCGTTTTGTCAAAGGATAAGCCAATTACATAAAATAGTGACATATGTTCCTAACAAGTGAATCACATATGTCCTAATAGTGAGGAATGCGAAAAGTCATTTTTCTACAAAACAAAAGGTTTTGGAGACTCACTTTTGCGACTCATCCTAGTCACAAGTTCTAGTTGCGAAATAAATGACTGGCCAGACTATTTTTTTTTGTCCTGTAGTGCTCCAGCTGTCGTGACCCTTCAGCTTCCTGTATGCTTCACACGTGTGGCAATTTGGCAAGTTACCAATCGCAAGCCACTCAAAAGATCCAGTCGCTAGAATGATCTTGAATGCATACATACTTGAATTCTTCACACTCTCTCACACATAACCCTTACATGATTCCCACCTAAATACAGGGTATCTAATTGTTGAATTACAAGCAAATTTGGCATGGAATAAAGCCAACACATGGTTGAATAAATTCAACCTTATAATCTCCCTGTTTGGCTATTCTGTAACAAAACCCTAAAACAAACTCTAGACTTAAAACATGAGTTGGGAACAATTGCCAAAATTCACTCACACCTAACTCTAGATTCTGTGAAGCTCTTGAACCATACGGACAAGTTTTCCTGAAAACAATATCAAGAAGAGTTCATTGTAAGTAGAAATCTTGAAATGCAGATAAAGCAAGCACCAAAGATGGCAAAGAGTACTTCTAGTGCCCTTGCTCCAAGTCCTCTACCCTGGGAGAATGCTTCTAGTCCTTATTATCTGTCTAGCAGTGATAATCCTGGGATGTCACTCGTGGTTCAACATCTTACTTAAGAAAACTACAATACTTGGAGTAGAGTAGTCCTTATTTCCGTGGATGCTAAATCCAAGATAGGTTTCATTAATGGTTCCATACCAAAACTACAGTCTGTTGAACATCCATGCTATATAGCTTGGTGCAAATGCAATAGTACAGTTTTGCCATGGTTGTTCAATTCAGTCTCTAAAGATTTACAACCTAGTATTGTCTATTTCAAGACAGTTAGAGAAGTTTGGCTTGATCTACAATATAGGTATTCTCAGGGCAATGGTCCTCGAATTTTTGAGCTGAGATAGGAGATTTGTTCTCTTACTCAAGATGGATTGACCATTAATGCTTATTATACCAAGTTTAAGGGGCTATGGGATGAGTTTCCAACTATAGGACATGCTCTTGTGGTCATCAGGTAGAAGATTGCACCATGTCCTTCTTGATGGGTCTTAATGATACCTATGCAGCTGTTAGGAGTTAGATTTTACTCATGGACTCAATTCCCACATTAAGCAAAGTTTTTAGTCTTTTGCTTCAAGATGAGAAACAAAGGAAAGTTAAGAACAAGTAATCTTCAGCTTTGGCAGTCAAAAATGGTGGTACTGCTGCTAAAGGTGCAAGCAAAGGAAAGTCTAGGAGGCCTCAATGCACTCATTATGGTCTTTTGGGTCATGTAGCTGATAAATGTTATAAGCTACATGGCTATCCACCTAGATACAAGTTTAACAATAAAGGGCTACAAGATGGAAGGATTCCTTATGCCAATAATGCTGCTGTTACTGACACTTGCTCTGAAGAAGCAATCAATCTCACCAGAGCAGAATACTAGCAGTTACTTCGCTTGCTCAATTCTCAAAGACATTTTGGCACTCAAGCACCATATGATTCTGCTACTAATGCTCATCAGGTTGCCACTATCATCTCTCAACCTCCTGTGGATTTCCAAGGGCATGAGATGTTAGGTATCAATTCTTCAACTAGTTTTCCAAAATTGCCTTATCATTCTTTAGAATATTCAGTCTTCTCTTCACAAATTGATACTTCCAAACTTAGCTCTATTAACTGGATTCTTGATATCAAAGCTACTGATCATATGGTACATTCAATTCATTACTATACTTCCATTACTTCAGTTGTCCAAATTTCTGTTAGGCTTCCTAATGGGGATATGGCTAAGGTTACTCATATAGGCACTGTAAGATTGACTTCCATCTTGATCCTAGAAAATGTACCTTGTATTCCTTCCTTTTCTTTCAATCTTGTGTCTATTAGCAAACTAACCCAATCTCCATCTTGTTGTTGTATTTTTCTTTCCCATTATTGTTTCATTCAGGACTTACTACCTTGGAAGATGATTGGACTGGGTAAAAAGCAGGGAGGCCTCTAGACACTGCAATCTACATTTACAAGTTTACCTAGATTTGTCTTAGATGTTCTCTCCAAGCTTTCTTCCCTTAGTCTTGTGAATTCTGTTACTACTTCTTGTAATATTGATTCGGTTTTAAATCATGCTAGTCTTTGGCATAACAGATTAGGACACCCTTCCATTCAAAGAATGTCTTTACTATAATCTCTTCTACTTGACATTGTTTCTTGCAATAATAAGACTCTTGATTGTACTGTTTGTCCTCTTGCTAAACAAAAGAGATTTCCTTTTGGTTGTTCTACTCACATCTCCAATTATAGTTTTGAGCTAATTCATGTTGACATTTGGGGTCCTTACTCCACCCCTTCCTTAAATGGTTCAAGATATTTTTTGTCAATTGTGGATGATTTTAGTAGATGTACCTGGGTTTTCTTAATGTCTCACAAGTCTAATGCTTCTAGTTTAATTCAGTCTTTCTATAATATGGTTCTCAATCAATTCCATACTAGCATCAAGGTGATTAGGACTGACAATGGACCAGAATTTGCCTTACCTTCTTTTTATGCATCTAAGGGCATTCTACATCAGTTGACTTGTGTTGAAACTCCTCAACAAAACTCCATTGTTGAAAGGAAACATCAACATTTGTTAACTATTGCTAGGGCTTTAAGGTTTCAAGCCAATTTACCTTTTAAATTTTGGGGGGATTATGCTCTTACTGCTATTTACTTAATCAACAAAATCCCTAGTCCTTTGTTGGATAATCTTACACCTTATGAAAAATTACTTGGCCATTCACCTGTCTATTCACATCTAAAGGTGTTTGCCTGCCTCTGCTATGGTTCTACTTTAACTAGGAACAGATCTAAGTTTGATCCTAGAGCTAAGGCTTGTGTTTTTCTTGGTTATCCACATGGTATTAAAGGGTATAAACTATATGACCAAAGTTCTAGGACTTGTTTACTGTCTAGGGATGTTGTTTTCAAGGAAAACATTTTTCCTTTCAAGTCTTGGGTTTCTAAGTCTGTTAATTCCACACCAGAAATTCATTCCATGTTTCCTCCTCAACCTTGTGTTCCTAATCCACCTTAGACCAATGTTTTTGCAGAATTTTCTCCTCCTTTCACCTTTTCTGATGTAGCTATTCCACCAAATGAATTTCTTGATGTTGCTTCAAATGAGGTTCCTGTGTCCAATGCTCCTATACCCTCTAAACCTGTCCATTATGACTCTTTATCACATCCTGTTTCTGATGTTGTTCCTCTTAGAAAATCATCTCGGGTTCATAAACCACCCACTTATCTTGGAGACTATCACTGCAACCTTGTTTCTGCACTAGTGCTGGCCTCAGCTTCACTCTCTCCGTCAGATGATTCCTTTGCATCTAGTCCAAGAATTCTCTATCCCCTTTCTTCTTGTCTTTTCTATACTAAACTCCCTCTTCAGCATAAAGCTTTCTCAATTGCTCTCACTATTCATAAAGAACCTAATACCTATGCTCAAGCTCTTTTAGATCCTAGATGGTAAGATGCTATGCAAGCTAAAATTGATGCATTGCAAGCAAATCATACTTGGGTTATGACACCACTTCCTCTAGGCAAAGCTCCAATTGGCTGTAAGTGGGTTTTCAAAATCAAATTGAAGCCTAATGGATCTGTTGAGAGATATAAGGCCAGACTTATGGCTAAGGGTTACACTCAAACTAAGGTGTTGATTTCTATGAAACTTTCTCTCTTGTTGTGAAGTTCACCACTATTAGAACCCTTCTTGCATTAGCTACTGTTCAAGGTTGGCATCTCACTCAATTATATGTGAACAATGCCTTCCTACATGGAGACTTAAATGAAGAGGTCAACATGGTTCCTCCTCCTAGTTTTGGCAGTAAGGGGGAGGTGTGCAAACTCACTAAGTCTTTATATGGACTCAAGTAGGCTAGTAGGCAATGGTTTGCCAAACTTTCATCCACCATCATTGAGCATGGTTTTATTCAGTCCAAATTAGACTACTCGGTGTTTACTAAAGTCAAGCAAGGTTCTGTCATCATCCTTTTAATCTATATTGATGATATTTTGATTGCTAGTAACAATGTGGATGCTATGAAGGAGTTTAAACTATTCCTAGATAACAAGTTTAAGTTGAAGGATCCTGGTACTTTAAAATGATTCTTAGGATTGGAAGTGGCTAGAACTGCTGAGGGCTTATCTTTGTGTCAAAGGAAGTTTATCTTAGATCTACTCTCAGATACAGGTATGCTTGCCTGCAAACCTTCCAGTGTTCCCATGGATCAATCTGTCAAATTGAGCAGTGCCAATGATGATGATGTTCCAGATGCTGCTCTGTATAGGGGAATGGTGGGGAAACTTTTTTATTTGACTTTGACAAGGCCTGATATCAGCTATGCTATTCAAAAACTAAGGCAATTCATGAAAGCACCTAAGATGCCTCACCTTCAAGTAGATTATAAGGTTCTCAAATACTTGAAGAAAACACCTGGACAAGGTTTATTCTTGTCTACACATTCAGGGCTACAATTGAAGAGCTATTGTGATGCAAATTGGGCTGCTTTTGTAGATACTAGAAGGTCCATTTCTAGATTCTGTGTTTTCTTGGGAGAATCCTTAATTTCTTGGAAGTGTAAGAAGCAGCATGTGGTTTCTAGGTCTTCTGCAGATTCTGAATATCAGGCTATGGCTACTGTAACCAGTGAAATAGTGTGGTTAATAGCTTTACTTAAAACCTTTGGTTACACACACAAACATCCAGTTTCTTTGTACTATGATAGTAAAGCTGCCTTATATATTGTTGCCAATCCTATGTTTCATGAATAGACCAAGCATATTGAGCTTGATTGTCACTTTATAAGGGAAAAGATAGAAGATGGAGTAATTAAGACCTTTCATGTCCCTACAAGTCATCAATTAGCAGATTTGTTCACTAAGCCACTCAGCCAAAAGCAGTTTCTACATCTTTTGTCCAAGATGAACTTGATTAACATCTATAGTTCATCTTGAGAGGGAGTGTTAGAGTCTGTGTACTGTGTTTGTAAAAATTATAGGTCGTTTATGTACATAAGCTTGTAAGATTGGATAAGCTACAAGTAGTTTAGTTAAATAATTAGTTGTTGAATCAGTTAGTACAGCTGTCAAGTCTATTAGTCTATTAGTCTATTAGGGTAGTTGCATTTCTTTCCCACCCTGGTTTTTGTATATAAATGGGCTGAGTTATATTATTGTATACATCTCTTTTCATTCAATACAGAATTCATTCAATCACTCTCTCTCTCTCTCTCTTTGAACTACAATTTCATTTCGCCATTGTTGAAGCTATGTGTTCTGTATTCTAACAATAAGAACATTATTTTTAGAAAATACTTTATTTATTCAGTAAAAAAAATACTTTATTTATATATAAAAAAAAGAATGGATAACTTATTAAAAAAGGGAGTTGGGAAAAGCTCTTTTTTTTTTGAAAAATTTCATGGGTTTTTTCCTTTTGAAAAGATTGGAATAAAAAATCTCCTGGTTTTTATGGCAAAATGGGAGTTTGTGTTAAAAGAAATTTAATGGGAATATTTTTTTTTGAATAGAAAGGATTTTTAAAAAAATTTCATGGGTTTTATTTTTTTATAAAAAAGGTTTGAGTTCCAAAAATCCCATGAGTTTTACGAAAAAGCATATCCAAACAGGGTGTGTTTGGATATCGCTTATTTTGCTGAAATTGAAACATTATTGTTGAAAGTGCTGTAAATAAAGATAAAAATTAGTTGAAATAGTACAGTAGGGCCCATGAATTACCAAAAAATGCAATGGGACCCATGAATAGTAGCAAAAATAAGCTAAATAGTGGAATAATTTTCATTTTTAATCTCTACCCAAACACACACTCAAAAGATTTCTTTTATTATACTTTTACTTGGTGAAAGAAAACATTTTTAAAATACAATTTTTTTTTAAATGCCTTATTTTCATATTTAAAGAAAAAAGAAAAGAAAAAAAATTAAGCATTTTTAAGAAAGGATATTTTTGAGAAAAGAATTTTTTTGGGAACAAGTTAAAAGGGAAGATTTTTAAAGAAAAAACTTTATTTTTGAAAACAACTTTTGAAAAGGGGAATAAAGAATTTTTTCGAAAACCATTTCCTTAGAAAAGCATAATAAAGGAATTTGTTTACCCAAGCAATTAATCCATGGCAGCATTATTAATTAGAAAAGTAAAAAGCAATAATAGTAAAGAACTTGAATTTAAATGACAATAAAAATAAGAATTTAAATTTAAATGACAATAAAAGTAAAGAGCTTGAATTTAAATGACAATAAAAGCAAAGATTCATTAAGAAGGTTTTTTTTGGAGATCCCTCTTAAATAAGCTTTCATCTCTTTCAAGCCTTATGGGTCCTTCATCAAAAAAAGATGAGAGTTCTAAGCCATCAACCATCCTTAAGACAACATACCCATATTGTGCTTTACTTGAGGTTTAAAACCCGTTTAAAACCCATTTAAAAGGGATAGATAGAAGGGATGACAATAATGTAAAGGGAATGACAATAATGTAAATGGATTGGGGAAAAAGCATTAAATAATATAGTTGACATTTAAAATAAAGGGAAGAAAGGAATAGCATTAAATAAAATGGATGACATTAAAATAACAGGGAAGGGGAAATAGCAAAAATTAAATGGGATGACAATAATGTAAAGGGGAAAGGGCATTAAATAAATGGGTAACAAGATAGATGTATGAAAAATAATGAAAAGGGGTTCCTAGATGCCTAAAAGAAATGAGATTTATTCCCTCTAAGGGTACTTCTCATATTAAGACTAGAAGATGGTTCAATACCCATCTAGGAACAACAACAATATCAAAACAAGTATTAAAAAGGAAAAGGGGGATATATACACAAACGTAACAATAGAGTGCTAGGAATTTAAAGCAACAAAAGTAAAGAGACAAGATAAATAAATAGAGCTTCATATATATATATAAATGGATGATGTTACATGAGAAGAAGTAGAGTGAAATGGAATGGGTATAGTTACAAGAGAAAACCATCCCATCCCTATAAGCTTACCCACAAGAAATTACAAATAAAATGAAAAAGGCTTTTTTGTGACGGGTTTCCTAAAGAGAGGAGAGAGAAATTTTTCAAAATTTTCTAGGGATTTTTCCACTATTTTTCTCTCTATTTTTCAATTTTTTTTCTCCCAAAAACTTCCATATTTTTACAAAAGGATTTTTTTGGGGGGGGGGGGGGAATGTATTTATAGGGAAGTGTAGGAAAATAGAAGGCTATGTGATGGTGTACCTGTGGACACTTGGAAAAAGGAGAATCTCGATGAGGGGTTTTTTTTGAGGTTTGGTCGCAATTGGGTCCTTGGCAACGTGACTCTTGTGTGCTTGTGTTTCTAGGGTGGGGTGTGTGTACGTGAACCTATTTTTCTTATTTTTATTTTAGGAGTCACTGCCAATCATTGGTTTTGTATTAAGTGTGATTGGTCACCTAGAGGTCTAATTCATTTTAGGTTACCTATAACTAAACCAAATTTTATGGGTTCATTAATTAAGGCAAACCAAAAAGTCTCGAACCAAAGATCATGGACTCGGAAGTTTGGTTACATGTGTGGAAGGTGTTAGGTACCCCACAATGCCTATCTAAAGATAGTACTTTGTTTTAATTTATTTCAAATGTTATCTTTTTATGAAGAAATAGAATACCTGACATTTTGATTTTTTTTGAAAATATTTTTTGCAGACAATAAACACACACACATATATATATATATATACATGTGAATAAATATTTACCATATAGCTAACACGTGAATATTAACTCCAATGAATATTTACAAACAAAGCATGTGAGCTATATACATGTGAGAGAACATTCAAAACAAACACAAAGACAAGTGAATAGAATATTTAATATATACATATCATGTGAATGCTAGCTATTATAAGTAGGCAAGCTAATAACACAACAAAGAGCGAGAGAGAATAACACCTTATTGTCATCAGCATTTTTTGTTAGAATTAGTGCCCTTAAATCCTATTGTGTGATATTATGTATGCTATTATGTACGACATTATGTATGACTTAATGTTGTGATTAATAAAGTTTCTTTATTATTATTATCTAAAATAATGGTAACATGAATATTTGGACATTATCATATAGTCCATGAGATGCATAGTATGTGATTTATGTGATTTAATCACAGAAGATATAGATCACAAGTTCTTTGTAAACTCATAATTTTGGTTCGTAGTCGGTGATGAAATTGGGCATTTCATCTGCGAAGACTATAACATATCAACTAAGATGATTTGTCTTGATCATGGAAGTGGAGACTTCTAGTTGATATGTTGATATGTTTTAAGAATTAAGACATATTGAACTGGACCGCTGTGAGATTTATTATTCTCCTAACGACTGTCAAATGAATAATAAATCTCACGACTCCTACTTGCATGAACTCTTAATCCTGAGAGAATAATGGACCTGATCATGAGGTGTAGGTTGCTTTGATATATCAGGAGTGAGATCTAAAGGCACGATCAAAACCTTAGTATGTTGTGCAACCACATTTAGTGTTGATGGAACATATATTCTCAAGATGGAATTCATAGTCTCTTAACGGAGATATAAAATATTCCCTTGAGATAAGTTTAATGGTTTTGGTTATTCAGAGAGTTAGGCCTAACCACTTTAGTAAGAAATTACTAAAGTATATATTTATGAAATTGGATTTCATAAATATATGATGAATAACTTTAAGGATTAAACCGGGTACTCAAGGATTAAGATGTAGTAATTTTCAAAGTGGCAGTCTACATTCATGACTTTGTATTACTACGAATATTTTATGAAGGGGTTGCGTGTATAATAAAGTCTTGGGATATAATTTATAAATAAGACCTAGAGTGCAATTATATTTATATAGTGGTATTAAATATAATTAATGGTAACTTTGGACTTGTCAAGAGTTGACAGAAAAGCCCAAGGCCCATTGGAGCTAGTGTCTTATTGGTCCCTTTTGGTCCCACTCCAAGCCACACATTAAAGCCCAATTGGAAAGGCCCAATAGGCTGGCCCAATTAGATAATCAGTTAGTTATAAAAGGGAGAAACATGCAGAAATTTATTTTAAGAGAATCATAATTGTGAAGTGGTGTGTATGTGCGAGTGAAACCTCCTCGATTATTCTCCCTTAGAAACTGATTGAGAGACCACACTTCTTGGGCGAAAAGTGGAATTGGAGTGAAGATTAAAAGTGTTTCCAAGAACTTCTAATCTTTTGTTTTGAATTTCACCGCACCAAGGTACGCTATCTTGTTCTCTAATTCTGAAAATCACATAATAAATGTTATCAATCATGAATGAAATAGATCCATGAATGTCGCTTCCGCTATGAGTTTTGTATGGGATACAAAACTAGATTTTCCTTCAATTGGTATCAGAGCTAGGTTTTCATATCATGTTTGTATAACATGTGATTGAGTTTTGGAATTTAAGAAAACCGTTATCTTTGTGTTTTCAAATTTCTGCATAAAGTTATTGTTCCATGAACCCTTTGTGCATTGATCAATATATGCGATATATTCTTTTGCATGGTTCTAAGAGGACACCATCTACACTTCATGTGACCGGGTTCATTGAAGGTAGTTATTGTCGGCCATTAAAAGATGATAGTTATTGTCCGTTGACAATAACTACCCTTGATGGTAGTTATTGTCAATGAACAATAACTACCATTGAAGGTAGTTATTGCCTTGATGGCCATCTTGCATGTGTTAATAGTTATATATGGATTCATAAGCATTCGGATGATTGATATAAGGTAGTGATACAATGTTTCTAGCATGTGTTATATGCCTTGGATGTCTTGGATCCGTATATTAAAGTATGTTTCATATTGAATCCGTATATCATATATTACCTATAATAATCCATATATTATATTAGTTATAATGTAATATGGATTTGTAATATAATATGGGTTTATATTACATTATATATATATATATATATATTAATGCTAGGGTTATGAAATTTATTCCTAATGAGATTAGGATTATGTTTTCAAGGGTTTCTAGCATTAATATGGTTCTTGATCATAAAAACCTTTAATTTAAAATATCTAGTGGGAGAGAGATACAAGGGTTGGATCTCACGGCCTCCATTATCGGTTCATAGTAGTGTGGGGTAAGCACCTCGTCTTGGCGTATATGCCTTGCGATCCCAAAGGAGGGTGTTAACTTCATAGTACTACAAGATTGAACGAACCTGTTTAAAGTAGTGTGAACAAGCACCTCGTCTTGGCGTATATGCCTCGCGATCCCAAAGGAAGGTGTTTTGTTCCATGGTACTACAAGTTTAAACATTATAAGGGAGATGAAATGTGGCTACACATGATTCTAGATAATGGTGTACACTAGACTAAGTGTAATGTTAACCTCCCAAATGAGCTATGTCATTATTACTTAGAGGCTAAAGGTAATACGGCATATTATTAGTGTATGATAAGAGATATCATGATAGCACTAATAATGAGAATAGTTCTCAATCAATTAATGTGTTTATAATAAACTTGCTACCAAGGAATTATAGACATGGATTGGTTTGTCGTTGCATATATTATTTTATGGTTTTATGAGGTTCCATATTATATACTTATATGCTAATTTGATAATGTCCAGCTTACTTATTATATTCATGTTTGTTATTTTCAGATTTAAAATCATGGCATCATTTAGCCCACTTGTTGCTATTCTTAATCAAAACAAACTGACTGGATCCAATTATGTCGACTGGAAAAGAAATTTGGATATTGTTCTTATTGCTGAAGAGCACAAATATGTGCTTACTCAACCATGTCCTAGCTTTCCATCATTAGATGCTCCTCTTGAGGAAAAACAGCGATATGATCATTGGCAGAAATCTAATGAGATGGCCAAGTGCTACATCCTAGCATCCATTTCAAATGTTCTACAGCATCAAATGCAGGATGTAGAATTAGCTTCGGACATAATGCTAAGTCTGAAGGAGATGTTTGGTGAGCAAGGCCGTTCTGCAAGGCAAGAAACTATGAGGCAGATTTATAACACCAAAATGGCTGAAGGTACTTCAGTGAGGGAGCACTGTCTTTGGATGATCTCTAATCTGAATACATTGGAAGTTTTAGGTGCCGATATTGATGGAGAATACCAAGTGGATATGATACTCCAGTCACTACTAGAATCATTCAAGGAATTCAGACTTAACTATAATATGAACAAAAAGACTTAGTCTTTGTCTGAATTAATGAATGAGTTGGTAGCGGTGGAAGGCATCCTTGGTACTTCTAGTGTTGATGCCAACATGGCGGAAGCTTCTACTTCTCAACCTAAGTCGAAAGGCAAGGGTAAGAAGAAGAAGAAGAAGAACTTCGCCAAGCAAGGTGGTAAACAAGTTGCCTTAGGAGTTTCCAACAAAGGAAAGAAAACCAAAGGAAAGTGTTTCCATTGTGGTGAGAAAGAACATTGGAAGAGGAATTGTCCAATATTTATAGCTGCCAAGAATAAAGGTATGAAAAGTACATTTCTTCTTGAAACATGTTTAGTACAGAATTCCACAGATTCCTAGTGTGTGGATTCAGGTTGTACTAATCATATCTGCAATTCTTTGCAGGGGTTTCAGGAGACCAGAAAGCTGAATGAAGGAGAAATGTTTCTTACCTTGGCTGATGGGAGCAGGATTCCAGTTGTAGCTATTGGAGTGTGTAATTTATGTTTTGAATCTAGAGTTTTAATATTGGAAGACTGTTTGTATGTACCTAATGTTCGTAGGAATTTAATTTCTGCAACTTATTTAGGTAAACATGGATATTATGTTATCCTAAAAGACAATGTTGTAATAAAGAAGGATAAAGTGTTTATCTGTTCTGGCAATATTGTGGATGGCCTTTATATTTTAACTCCTGATAAGCATGAATTATATAATTCTGAATTAGATCATAACACTCATGTAAAATCATTAAAGAGAAAGTTTCCTTCTACTAATGAAGCATATCTTTGGCACTTGCGTTTGGGTCATATTAATCCAAACAGAATTCAAAGATTGATCAAAGATGGACTCTTAGAGCCATTGGACTTTGATGAATTTCCAGTTTGTGAATCTTGTTTGGAAGGTAAAATGACCAAACGACCTTTTAATGCAAAAGGTAGAAGAGCCCAAGAATTGCTTGAATTAGTTCATACGGATGTATGTGGTCCTATGTCAACCCAAGCAAAAGGAGGTTATGAGTACTTTATCACTTTTACCGATGATTACTCAAGATATGGTTATGTGTACCTAATGAGACGGAAGTCCGAAGCCTTTGAAAAGTTCAAAGAGTTTAGGGCTGAAGTTGAGAATCAATTAGGTAAACGCATAAAGGCCATTCGATCTGATCGTGGTGGCGAATACCTTCTTGGGGATTTCAAGGATTACTTAACTCAAAATGGGATTGTATCCCAATTGACTGCACCTGGAACTCCCCAACAAAATGGTGTAGCAGAAAGAAGGAATAGGACTCTTTTGGAAATGGTTAGGTCCATGATGAGTTACTCAACTTTACCAGTTTCTTTTTGGGGATATGCACTAAAAACTGCAATGCACATTTTGAATTTAGTTTCATCAAAATCTGTTCCCAAGACACCTAAGGAATTGTGGAGTGGGCGCAAGCCTAGTATGAGATACCTCCAAATTTGGGGATGTCCGGCACATGTGTTGAAAACGAAGTCTGATAAGTTGGAAGCTAAAACTGAAGTATGCATGTTTTTAGGATATTCAAAGGAAACAAAGGGTTATTTATTCTATAATCATAAAGATAACAAAGTGTTTGTTAGCACACATGCCAAATTTTTGGAGGATGATTATGTGAATAATTTTGATCCTAGAAATAAAGTTGTTTTGGCTGAAATGAATGAACCTGTAAATGAACAACCAATGGATGAAACTAGGAATGATGTGGCTATATTAGATACACCACAAGATATTACTCATGAGATGACTAGTACACAGGTGCCTCGTCGTAGTGGGAGAATTGTTCGGCCTCCTATAAGATTTATAGGTTTGGGAGAAACTTATGAAGCTATCCCAGAAGAGGCTGAATCGGATCCCTACACTTATGAGGGGGCAATGAATGATATAGATGCACATCATTGGATCAAAGCTATGAAATCTGAATTAGATTCTATGTATTCCAATCAAGTTTGGGATCTTGTAAAGGCGCCTAACGGCATTAAACCTGTTGGTTGCAAATGGGTTTACAAAAGGAAGAGAGGGGTAGATGGAAAGGTTGAAACCTTTAAAGCAAGGCTAGTGGCGAAAGGGTATACACAAAAAGAAGGCATTGACTATGATGAAACTTTTTCGCCAGTAGCCATGCCTAAATCTATCAGAATTCTCTTATCCATTGCTGCTTATTATGATTATGAGATTTGGCAAATGGATGTCAAGACTGCATTTCTTAATGGCAATCTTGAAGAAGAAATCTATATGTTGCAACCGGAAGGTTTCATAGCAAAGAACCAAGAGCATATGGTATGCAAGTTGAAAAGGTCCATTTATGGACTTAGGCAAGCGTCTAGGTCATGGAACATCAGATTTGACCAAGCAATCAAGTCATTTGGTTTTGAACAAAATCTTGATGAACCATGTGTGTACAAAAGACATCAAGATAAAGTAGTAATGTTCCTAGTGCTTTATGTTGATGATATTCTACTCATTGGAAATGATGTAGGGGTAATGTCATCAGTAAAGGTTTGGTTGTCAAGCCAATTTGATATGAAGGACTTGGGTGAAGCTAATTTTATTCTAGGGATCAAGCTTTGGCAAGATCGCAAGAATAAGATGTTAAGCTTATCACAAGCTGGATATATAGATAAGGTTCTAGAACGGTTTAGCATGCACAACTCTAAGAAAGGTTTACTTCCTTTCAGACATGGAGTTCCTCTGTCTGATGACCAAAGGCCTAAGACTCAAGAGGAAGTAGATACGATGAGACAAGTTCCTTATGCTTCTGCAGTGGGAAGTCTCATGTATGCCATGCTTTGTACTAGACCAGATATTTGTTATTCAGTTGGCATGGTCAGCCGATATCAATCAAATCCAGGACCAAAACATTGGCAAGCTGTAAAGCATATTCTCAAGTATCTTCGGAGAACGAGAGATTATATGCTTGTTTACCGGTGTGAGGATTTGATTCCCATTGGTTATACAGATTCAGATTTTCAATCAGATCTAGATTTCAGAAAGTCCACATCAGGATGTGTTTTCACCTTAGGAGGTGGAGCCATAACATGGAGGAGTGTCAAGCAATCTTGTATTGCGGACTCCACCATGGAAGCAAAATATGTTGCTGCTTGCGAAGCAGCAAAAGAAGCTGTATGGCTCAAGAAATTCCTTTCTGACCTTGGTGTAGTGAGAATTGAGCAAGTTCCCATTACTTTATTTTGTGACAATAGTGGAGCAATTGCACAATCAAAAGATCCAAGGAATCACAAGAAAGGAAAGCACATTGAGAGAAAGTATCACATCATTAGAGATATTATTGCTCGTGGAGATGTGGTGGTAGCAAAGATTGAAAGTGCAAATAATCTAGCAAATCCCTTTACCAAAGCCTTGTCTCAAAGGACCTTCGAGTCACATTTGGAGGGAATAAGAGTTAGATTAGTACACAATAGTCTTTAGGGCAAGTGGGAGATTGTTAGGATTAGTGCCCTTAAATCCTATTGTGTGATATTATGTATGCTATTATGTAGACATTATGTATGACTTAATGTTGTGATTAATAAAGTTTCTTTATTATTATTATCTAAAATAATGGTAACATGAATATTTGGACATTATCATATAGTCCATGAGATGCATAGTATGTGATTTATGTGATTTAGTTACAGAAGATATAGATCACAAGTTCTTTGTAAACTCATAATTTTGGTTCGTAGTCGGTGATGAAATTGGGCATTTCATCTGCGTAGACTATAACATATCAACTAAGATGATTTGTCTTGATCATGGAAGTGGAGACTTCTAGTTGATATGTTGATATGTTTTAAGAGTTAAGACATATTGAACTGGACCGCTGTGAGATTTATTATTCTCCTAACGACTGTCAAATGAATAATAAATCTCACGACTCCTACTTGCATGAACTCTTAATCCTGAGAGAATGATGGACCTGATCATGAGGTGTAGGTTGCTTTGATATATTAGGAGTGAGATCTAAAGGCACGATCAAAACCTCAGTATGTTGGGCAACCACATTTAGTGTTGATGGAACATATATTCTCAAGATGGAATTCATAGTCTCTTAACGGAGATATAAAATATTCCCTTGAGATAAGTTTAATGGTTTTGGTTATTCAGAGAGTTAGGCCTAACCACTTTAGTAAGAAATTACTAAAGTATATATTTATGAAATTGGATTTCATAAATATATGATGAATAACTTTAAGGATTAAACCGGGTACTCAAGGATTAAGATGTAGTAATTTTCAAAGTGGCAGTCTACATTCATGACTTTGTATTACTACGAATATTTTATGAAGGGGTTGTGTATATAATAAAGTCTTGGGATATAATTTATAAATAAGACCTAGAGTGCAATTATATTTATATAGTGGTATTAAATATAATTAATGGTAACTTTGGACTTGTCAAGAGTTGACAGAAAAGCCCAAGGCCCATTGGAGCTAGTGTCTTATTGGTCCCTTTTGGTCCCACTCCAAGCCACACATTAAAGCCCAATTGGAAAGGCCCAATAGGCCGGCCCAATTAGATAATCAATTAGTTATAAAAGGGAGAAACATGCAGAAATTTATTTTAAGAGAATCATAATTGTGAAGTGGTGTGTATGTGCGAGTGAAACCGCTCGATTATTCTCCCTTAGAAACTGATTGAGAGACCACACTTCTTGGGCGAAAAGTGGAATTGGAGTGAAGATTAAAAGTGTTTCCAAGAACTTCTAATCTTTTGTTTTGAATTTCACCGCACCAAGGTACGCTATCTTGTTCTCTAATTTTGAAAATCACATAATACATGGTAAAATTTTAAGATTTTTTTTTTTGGGATATTTTTAAAGGAAGGGAGAAAAAAAAAATTTTTTTGAAGGGGTATCTAAGATGGTAAAATACATTTTTTGAAAATATATTTTTCTTGAAACGAAATATGTTGTGTTGAACTAAAGGTGCCGAACTAAATTCATCTACAGTGATGAATTATTTCGTCGCTAAAGGTGTTGCTAGGAACACTATTAGTGACGAAACTCATTTTGTCATTAAATGTGACAAATAGTGATGAAAATAAGTCATCACTAAAAATAGGGACATAAAATTAGATGGGAGTATCAATGACGAATCCAAAATTTTGTTGCTAAAGGTAGCCTATAGTGACGACTTGTAAGTCGTCACTAAAAGTTAGCTACTAAAACACTTCAGCCCCCTTTTTTTTCACTTTTCCCACTTTATTTTCCCTCCCTCACCCAATTCTCTCTTTCCCTCACTCTATCCCTCACAACCGCTTCACCCCAACTCGTCGTCGCTGCCAATCGAGCTTGTCGTGCCGCTAATCGAGCTTCACCGTTCGCCACGCTTCAACTTGCTACCATTTGCGATGCTTTAGCCCACTACCATTCGTGACGCTTTAGCTCGTTACAGTTCGCGACGCTACAGCTCTCCAACTATTCGCAACGCTTTAGCTTGCCAGCCGTTCATAACGCTTCAGCGCGCCGACCGTTCGCGACGCTTCAGTCCTTCACACCATCGGACAATGCTTCCATCCTTCGCACCCATCCGGCGACCCTTCGCCTTCCACCCAGCCAACAACTCTTCGCCTCCCACCCCTAACCAGTGACCCTTCACGTAATGGGTATTTTTTTTTCTTTTGAGTTAATTTTTTTGTTAATTTTTACTTAATGATTCTAAATGCTTGATGTTAATTTTTTTGTTTAATGATTCTAGTTCCATTGGGTATTTTTTTGTTTGATTCAGTAATGGGTATATGCATTTTTGTTTAGTTTGGGTATTTGATATTTACTATGTAGTGGTTGTGAAGAAAGTTTCTTATATATGTACTTATCAATTGTTATAATTCTTTTAGATTTCTATGGTTCTTATTGTTTGGATGATTCTAGTTTTGGATCCTCACTCTCTTGGTTTGGTTTCCATATCGATACCAATGTTAGATATATGTAGTGTACAAATGAAGGTGTAAACTTTGTTGCAGAATTTTAATCAAAATGGGAACCATAAGAATTTAACACTAGTATTGATGAGGATCATGATGGAATTGGTTAGTTTAAACAGAAGCACTTTAATATTACTTTAAATACTGCCAATGCACTTTAAGGTAGAAGTATAAGGATTTGGACATATATGTACTTAACATAAAAGTTTAAAATTGATGCATAATAGGTGTAATTTAAGCTTTCCATCTTGATTGAAAGGTATCGTGAGATTTGGTTACAGTCTGAAATTTATCTAGATAAATGAAAAGTTATAGATTTAGGTAATACACATATACCCCCCCATGGGTGTTCATTGTCATATATGATTAAGAGGTTTTATTAAATTGATTCCTAGGATTAGGTTCTGGCATTTAATAAGCTTTTACAAGCTTTTCTTTAACTTTTGTACTTATAAATTTAACTTTTCTTTTGCAAACTAAATACGCATTGTTTGCAGTAACTTTGGATTTTTTCTGAAATTTGTAAACTTAGCTTGAGCAAAGTAAGTAAATTCTAGTTAAAAATTTATAAAACTATATACTTTTGATGTGGGAAATTGGATTTGTGGTGGTATGTTGTGTTGGAGTAAGCAGGTGGCTTGCATGGTGTTATAAGGTGGTTTAAACTAATATTAGGAGTGTTTTCATTTATTGCAAATGTGAAAGTGTATTGTTGATTAGATGTGAAAAATAGTATTTTATTTCATTTCAATACTTGTAAAACTCTATACTTGTGATGTTGGAAATTGGTTTTATAGTGGTATGTTATGTTGGAGCAAGCAGGTGGCTTGTATGGTATTATAAGGTGGGTTAAACTAATATTTGGAGTGTTTTTCATTTATTGCAAATGTGAATGAGTATTGTTGCTTAGATGTGAAAAATAGTATTTTCTTTGATTTAAATACTTGTAAGACTCTATACTTGTGATGTTGGAAATTGGTTTTGTGGTGGTATGTTGTGTTGGAGCAAACGGGTGGCTTGTATGGTGTTATAAAGTGGTTTAAACTAATATTGGGAGTGTTTTTCATTTCTTGCAAATGTTAATGAGTATTGTTGATTAGATGTGATGAATAGTATTTTATTTGATTTAAATACTTGTAAAACTCTATACTTGTGATGTTGGTGATTGGTTTTGTGGTGGTATGTTGTGTTGGAGCATGTGGGTGGCTTGCATGGTGTTATAAGGTGGTTTAAACTAATATTGAGAGTGTTTAAGTATTAATATAGACTTGTGCATTTATGAATGGGATAGAATTGTATCTAAGCAGCTTATAGACTTAGATGTTAGAATATATTATGCATGAGTTGACCTTATAAAAAGCTTGTACAATCTCATGATGCTAATTATGCAAGAAGCCACCCGCCAAAGAATACCACACTTGAGCTGTGGACTGAACTCATTGATGGGAGATGGACCAATGAGGATTGGCTGGTAAATTATTTATGCATATATTATTATTATCCAATGTTTACTATATTATGTTGTAAAGTGATTAGATTAATACTTAGATGAAGTAATTGTATACTATTTTATTCATGATCTAATAAATATTTTGAATGTTGTTTATTAGAAAAAATCAAGAAAGAACTCTGAAAATAGGAAGAAAACTTCAGGCAAACATAAATATGGGACAAAGGCACTTACTGTTAGGGTTGATAAGGAGGAGCATGTTTTTTCATTTTCTTAAACCTTAGTATATTACATGTTGTGATTAATTAAGTATATCTATCTAACTCTTGAATGTTAATTAATCAGACAAATAATAATGACGGTCAAGTTCTTGAATTGGAAAAAATCTTCAAAGATGTTCATTTCAATCCAAATACAAATATGTGGATATATCATGAGGATGAAGCGACATATGTATGTGTATCATTCCATCCCTATCATATTTGTAAAGCTATAGCATATGTAGTATTAATTTTATGATTGTTTGTTTCTTTCTCTCTTTCAAATGATAGGAAAATATTCTCAGAGTGCAAGAGGATCATTGTCAAGATCCTAATGCAATTCCCCTTATACAAAAGGAGATCTCAAACTTGGTTTTTAAGAAGAAGTCTGGTATTGTAAAAAGACTTGGCATGAGACCTTCCTCTTGTCTAGTAACCACCGCCTCATCTAATTGCCCGGTGGAGTATATCCAATGGCTAGAAAATGAGATAATTGAGCTCAAAGAGGCAAAAGCTAGGGACCAAGAGGCATGAGCTAAGCAAGAAGAGGTCCAAAAGAATATTCTTAACTTTTTGAGGAGCAAGGGTTATGATGACACTCTAACCTATGGGGGTGGTTCAACTTCAAGTTAAAACACTTTTTGGTTAGTACTTTATTTTAGAAATTGACACACACTACATGGTGTGACTACTCTTAATGCATTGTTAGAAATGTTTCTTATAACATAGTTAATATTTTTACTTTACGATTTTAATGTAGTATTGTTTTTATATTTGTGCAGATTTCTTATTGGTGGCTTTTAGGAGATTTACTTTTGGCATTACTTGAAGACATATAAGGACATCTTGCGTTAGTTCTAATCATATTATGCTACACTTTTTGTATTGTTATAAAACATCTTGAATTATTATCTATGTCGCAAACAATTATTGTATGGAAGAAGTTTGAATTGGATACTTGTTTTATTTTTTACTTGTGGAATGTATGGATCTTTTTTTATAAATTTGTTGTTGAAATAAATTTATTATTCAAATGTGAGGTTTTAATAATGGAATGACAGGTTACAGGTTAATATCAAAGCCACGAAAAAAATAAAAACAGAAAATACGTTTTAGCGACGAATTTTTTCATCACAAATATAGCAACAAAAAATTGTTTTAGTGACAAAATATTTTGTCGCTAAATGTAGCAAAATTTTGTAAGAAATGGTTTTAGTGACGAAAATTTTTGTCGCTATATGTGCCTAAATTTTCTTAAAAATAGTTTTAGTAACAAATTTTTTCGTCACTATATGTACCCAAAAATAGTTTTAGTGACGAAATTATTCGTCACTAAATATGATTTAATAAACTAAAGTGTTTTTAGTGGTGAAATATTTTCATCATTGAATGGTTTTTTTAGCAAGGAAACATTTAGCGATGAAATGTTTTCGTCGCTAAAAGTTTTTTTTTTTTAAAATCAAATTGGACTTTTAGTGACAAAATTTTTTGTCACCAGGACTTTTAGTGACGGGGTTTCAGGGACGAAATGAGTTTCATCGCTAAAGATCCTTCGCAACGAAAAACTAGACTTTTAGTGACAAGTGTTTTTCGTCACTAAAAATACATTTTGTTGTAGTGGGTGTAGTAAAAACTTTTGAAAATATCTATCTTTCAACGTATCAATTTTAGATTTCCCTTTTTTTTTAAAGATTTTTTTTTTTTTGAAAATTCTTTGATAAAAAGGGGTTTATTTTAGAAAAGGAATTTTTTAGAAAACTCTTTTTTTTTTTTTATTTGAAAGCCGACTTCATTTTTTTTTTTTTTTTAAGAAAAAGGGTTGAAAAGAATTTGCTTAGAATAGCATGTAAAGAAGTTGTTTTACCCAAGTATATTTATTTTATTGCAACATTACTGATGAGTAAAGTAAAGAGACAACAATAACAAAGTGCAGAAAATAAATTGCAAGGAAAGTAAAGTGCAAAAATTTAAATGACATTAAAAGTAAATGGTCGATGTTTAAATGACATTAAAAGTAAGGAGCTAAAATTTAAATGACATGAAAGTAAAGAGTTGAAATTTAAATGGCACACAAGTAAAGAGAGGAAATTTAAATGACATTAAAAGTATAGAGTTGAAATATTGTAAAGGTTGATTAAAAAAGTTTTTTTTTTTTAAATGTCTCACTTAAATAGATTTTAATCTCTTTCAAGCCTTATGGGTGCTTCATCATAAAGAAATGGGAGTTCTAAGCCATCAACCATTCTTATTAGACATACTCATATTGTGCTTTATTTGGTGTTTAAAAACCATTCAAGAGGAAGGAAATAGAAAATCTTTTTTTATTTTTATTTATTTAGATGCCTAGGTGTGTGTGTGTGTGTGTGTGTGTGTGTGTGTGTGTGTGAAAAGGAGGTGTAAGAAGATTATGGGAGCTGGTTGAAGAGATATATTGTTAAGCACATATAAAAGATAACACGGAAGTGTGGAATAGAACTCATAACAAGATACAACAAACCCAAAGATATTATTAGATTCAACAACTTTTTTACATCAGACGTAGAGACTTTGAGAAACATTTTTCAAGGCTCTTTTCCACTCTGCCCGTTTTAATGATCTAAGTGTCATATTTATAGACAAAGCGTAGAACTCCTATCTACATTCAGATTAACTTGGATTGCAGGGGCCAATTTCGTGGTTGACAAATGTCAAAGTGAGACAGTAAGGACCTGGTTCATCAATAACATTTGTCAAGAATGGTAGGGGCCTATGTCAAGGATAGTCTTTCGCTGGATATGGTTTGTAGATAGCCATAAATTCTTTTGATAGATAAAGATAAGATTCACATGCTTGGAGAAGTTTCTGGGACTTTTTTTTTTTTTTTTTTTTTTATGTGTCAAAGAGGTCTAGTCCCATCCATCTCTTCCTTGCAACCATTCTTCATCAACTTCAGCATTGACATTTGGATCATGGTAATGATAGTAGGGGTCATCATATCCCAAAAGTGGATTGGGAATTTCCCAATGATATTTATGTGGCCATTGTTGTCTGCAAAGTTCTGGGTCAGTTTGGACTATTTTAGATAGGATTCCCATATTAAGGGATTCTGTCATTGTGAGGGCATGGTGGCAACAGACCCAAGAGGTGTCCAAATGTGTGTGGAGAGTACCATTTGAATTAGTAACCCAATGCATTTCTGGAGGGTGGAAGATGCCTTCTGCTTGGACATCATTTCTGGAATTGAGATTAGCAATTAAACATGCTGAAGTAATCTTGTGACCAAATCTTGGATGTTCTGTGGTAGGATACTTTATCCAATCTCCTAAAAATATCTATTTTCATGTGGGAAAATATATCTGTAAAATTCTGGCTCTAAATGGAGACATAGGTAATACTCATTGAGTAAATACCACATGTAGAGATAATGTATGACAGTCCAATTAGTTATCCAAAAAGCAAAAGGGGTTTTCCATGGTTGGTCTATATTAGGAAAAATGGCAAGAAAAAGTCTTTGGTGGTCTTTAAGGTAATTATGGAGGATTCTGATGATTCTTTTGGATCGGGCTTCAAGGTTAAAAGTATTTATTTGGTCTTTTATTTCTAGTGGAAGGTTTTCTATCATATTAAGGATATCATCAAGGACTGTAAGGGAAGAGCTGGATGATGAGGATGGATCTGTAATAGGGTATACTTCGAAGGGTGGAGGAATAATTGTGGTGTTTATAGCTAGGGGTTTCCTAAAGAGATAATCAGTGATCAGGTTATCTTTTCTTTTTATGTGTTTAACTTGGAAATACCTTTGTGAAAACCAATTTGACCATCTGAGTAGTTGAGGATGTGGGAGCATTTTCCTTTTGAACTGGAGCATTTTTGGAAAGGAGGACATGTCCATCTCTACTAGGAAATTATGCCCAAGGAGGTGAAACTGGAATTTTTCAATCCTATGTTTTACTGCAAGGATTTCTTTGAATGTGGGGTGGTAATGAAGTTCAAAAGGCTTGAATGCACCATTTTTATATCCACAAATGCTTCTTTTGCCGTTAATTTCTTCAAAGAGAGCTGTTGCCCAATACTTATCACTTGCATCTATCTGCAAAATTTGTTTGCTTGCTCCTAGAATTTGTAAAGGGGGAAGCTTTTCTGCCAATTTTTTCAACTGTTGGACTGCTTCTATGTGAACAAAATTCCATTCTTGAGGTCATTTCTTCAGAAGTTGAGCTAAACAGTTCCTGTATCTGGAGATTTTTGGAATGAAATCTAACATGAAATTAACAATTCCAAGAAACTGTTGTATGTGCTTGGTACTTGTGAGCTTATCTGGAAATTCACTAAGAGAGACAGCTATGTGAGGCTGCAAAGTATACTTTCCATCTGAGATATTTACTCCCAAGAAATCTATAGAGGTCTATCCAATAACCATTTTTTTCTCTGAGAGCATTATGCCTTCAGATTTCATTAAATTATAGAATTCAATGAGCAACCCTTCATGAGATTCTGCATATTTTGAGAATAGGAGGATATCATCCACATAGATTAGGGCATTGGCCAAGAGTAGTTGAAACAACTTTACCATTGCCTTTTGGAACTAGGATAGAGCATTTTTTAGGCCAAAGGGCACAACAGTCCATTGATAATCGTGGTCTGGAATGCAAAACGCTGTCTTGTACCTCTCTTCTGGATGGATTCCTAATTGCCAAAATCCTACTTTAAGATCAAATTTTGAAAACACTTTTGCATTTGAAAGATGTTGGAAAAGAGCACTTTTGTTTGGCAAAGGGAACTTGTCAACTGCAAGGAAATGATTAAGTTCCTAGTAATTGATTACTAGTCTGAGTTTTTCTCAGATTTGTTCAGCATGCTTGTTGACATAAAAGGCTTCACACACCCACATGGATGCTGTGGGTTCAATAAGGCCTTCTGAGATAAGGGTAGATAATTCTTGTTTAGCTATGGCTAAATGTTTTGGGTTCATCCCTCAGTGACTGGCTTTTATGGGATTAACATCCTCATTCTTTTTAAAGGGAAGGTACATGAAAAAGTTTGGTTTTTCCATAAAGGATTTGGATTTTTAAGGAGGAATTCAGAATGGCTATTTGCACAGCAATCATTAATAATTTGGAATCTTAAAGGGTCAAAGAGGTCAGCTGTGAATAAGTGAGGGACTTGGGTCCAGGTAAGGAGATGTTGTTTGTGCAAAAGTCCTTTTAAGGACCATCTAAGGTGATATGCATGAAATATATACAATAAAATACTCACATATCTACATATTTAGCCTTACTTTTATGTTATTTTGTGTTTGATTATATAATATTTTTGTGTTGCAGGTAACAAGGGCTTTACATGCAAAGTGGGGCTAGGCCAATTGAATCAAGCCAACTTAAATCCAGCTAGGCATGAATTCAAAAGAAGGCCAACCCAATTAAATTTAAGTCCAATTGGAGCAAGGAATCAAAGGAAATTTACACCAAATCCAAGTCCAATTCGGATTAGGATTCCAGCCTGCATATCAATTAGTATTTTCGGCATAACTTTCAGTTCAGATGTCCAATCGAGGTGATTCAAGTTGGGCTGGAAAGTTAACTTAAAGGGCTACAACTTTGTAGTTTACCAAAAGCCCTAATTCTGATGATAAATGGGTCAAAACTGTCGGTTAAGTGAAGCCTAAAAATCTGGGATTTTCTCCAAACGGGAATTCAACTTGTAACAGGATTCCTTTACCTATTTAAAGGCTGTTTAGGGCAAAATTCAAGGAGGCCAGTGCTAGGGCTGAGGGCTGAATGTATAGAGAGCTGAGGCTACCTCTTCCATGACAGTTAATTTTATTTTATTTGTCTAGTTTAATGTTTAGTATTTTATTTTTACGTTTTCTTTCAATTACTATGAGTAGCTAAATTTATAATTAGGGTTGAGGATGAAACCTTGTTAAGGATTATCAGTAATATTTATGTGATTTGATTTTTCCCACAATAGTTATTCTTTAATGATTTAAATTGTTCTTGCTTCATATCAATTGACTAAGATGAGATTCTAGATATGAGTTCAATCATGTTTTTCTCATGATTTAGGATTTGTCTTAATTAATTGAATGCTTGGTTTATTAATTCTTGATTACAAAATTGGATATCGTTTGTGATTTGTCTGTCAATGGATACAATTTATGATTTGATTTTTAGAATTGGATATATCTTGTGATTTGTTTGGCTACGGATACAATTGATGATTTGGTTTTATACTTAAGAAGCGAAGAAGAACATGCTTTAGATTTTTAAACATAAGTTTTAATGATGATATTTTCCATGATAGCAAGATTGATTTCTAGATTATCATGAAGTGAGTTAGGAAAAATTAATGATCATAAATATATGCTGATATGACTTACAAGGCGGATTCCAAAACCTTAATTCATTTTCCTTGATTGTTTACATCTTTTTATTGATTTATATCTTTTGTTTAGTTTAACTATTTGCTTAATTTTATTATTTTTTTTAGTTTATTTAATTTCAAAACAACCAATTTTTATTAAACTAGATTAGGATTAATTTGGTTAAGATTTGATTTAATTTTCCTACGTTCATTCAAGTCCCTGTGGGTTCGACCTCGTTCTTGTCCAACTATACTTCGGTACGGTTCGTACACTTGCGAGTATTTTAAAATTTCACAACATAAGGCTAGCTATTTGGTGAAGGAGGTCAAAACCTATAAGAATGTCTCTACCAGTAAGAGGAGAACCAAGGACTTAGTGTTTTATGGTAAGGATTGGAAAAATTCTAATCAAGATAGGCTTACTTTTCGGGGTGATTAAAAATGTTTCTCCATTTGCCGCTTTAAACATCTGGTTATGAGGCATCCAAAATTCTGCAAGTAAAATCTTTGGATGGAGAATTATTGTTGCCGCTCCTATATCAAACAAGGCTATAACTAGGGTGGGTTTGGAGTAGGTGTCAAGGAGTATGTGTACTCAGGGCTATGGGAGTGGGGTTGGTTAAAGGGGCTATAATAAGTTAAAATGTATAAATGGTTTGGATTTCTGGGTTTGAAACATCATCACTGTCTAAGTCTGAAGCTTCTTCTGATGTGGAATAGGCCATGACTACTAGAGCTTAAGGAGAGTAGTCATCATCAAGTGAGAATAGTGATTCTACATTTGAGAAAGGAGTGTCATTTGTATGAATTTGTGCTCGTTCAAGTTCAAGAAGCTTTACTGATTTCTCCTTTTTGTTTTTTTTTGACAGTTTCTTGCAAAGTAGCCTGGTCTTCTACACACAAAACAAACTTTTGAAGTCTTCCCTTTAAACTGCTTCCTTCTGAGAAACTTCCATTTTTTTTTTCCTAAAAATTTTCTTCTTTAGTCTTGGATGGTTTTTCTTTTTAAATAAGTACTTCTTGAAATGATTTCTCCTTCATGTTGGGCATTCACAATTTTTCTCATAGCATTTTATCTACAAATCTTTCCTTTTGCAACTGTCTTTGAGTCCGCTATGGACCATATCAATTTCTGAAAGAAATTTTCTTTGGTTGCAGAGTTTTTCTAGAGCAATAAGGACATGCTATTAAATTTCTCCCAAAAAGGTTTGTTGCAGATGTTAGGACATATGTGGTTCACTTGTTAAGAACATATGTCATTCTTTTATTTAGTTGGCTAATCCTTTAACAAAACGCACTTTATTTGTATTTAGGTAGATCTAAGTTGTGTTTAATACTTGAAGAAACATGTTGTTCAAGTCTAGTATTAAATTCATAAAGATTGGACTAAGAAACAAGTGAAGAAAAGTTGTTCATTAAAGCTGGACAGGTAGCACGACACCTGTGGATAGATAGCTCGACAACTGCTCGACACCTCTCAATAGATGGCTATCTATCGAGCTCTTAAGGTGTTTCTTATCACAATCTCGACACCTTCTCGACAGTTGGTGGATCAATCAAGAAAGCTTCTGTCTCCTCGACAGCTCCTCGATATTTTCTCGATAGCTGTATCTATCAAGGTTTAAAGCTCGACACCTCCTCATCACCTCCCGATTGATCGAGGTTACAGGAATTCAGATTTCCAGATCTGATTTTTGGGCCAGACTTATGTATTTGTATAGGATTTCTTTTCTCACAACCCTAGACCTATATAAGGCTTATTTTAGAGGCCGTCACATAAGAGAATACAAGGAAAATATATGCAAAAGGTGACTGATGCCTTATTCTCACTGAAAGAAGCTACTACGTCTTTGCGCCTTAGGGTTTTATATCCAAGTGCTTCTTGATCTTCATCGTGTGGATGAAGTGAATAACTTTGTAGCCAACAATCTTCTACAAGTTGGTAGGTTAGTCACGTACTGGGATCCGTGCAACAAAAAGGGTGACATTCATATATTGAAGAGTTCAGAGGTTCTGAAGCGGTAAAAGGTTTTTGCTGTAAGTTCATCTACGGGGATTGTAGAGTCTAGGAACAAAGGTTTTGTACTAGATCTGAAACTTCTCTTTACTATAGTGGATTTCTTTTTAAGAAGGTTTCCCCCCAAGTTTTTTACTGTGAGACTGGTTGGTTTCATTGGTTTTCTTAGGTCATCATATCTTGTCTTATTTATTTTTCCGCTGCATGATTTTGACATGATATTGATGTTTGTTTGTTTTAACAAGTTTTGTTCATAATAAATCTAATTAACAACCGAGGTCTAAATTTCCCAACAAGTGGTATCAAAGCGGGTACACTCTAATTGGATTAATTTCCTGAGTGTGATCCTTGACCATTGTTGTCATAGATCGTGGACAATCTCTTTTTATTCCTCCTTTATTTGATGGAACTAATTATGCGTACTGGAAAGTTCATATGAAAGTTTTTTTACAAGCTCTAGGTGAACAAGTATGGCAAGCTGTTGAAGTTGGCTGGATTAAGCCAAAGGAAGCACCAGTGGATTGGAATGATGCAACAATCATAGCTGCAAATTTCAACAGTAGGACCTTGAATGCTTTGTTTTGTGGGGTGACCAATGAAAAATTCAAGAAAATATCATCCACAGAAGTTGCCAAGGAAGCATAGACTATTCTTGAGACCACCTATGAAGGTACCAAGGCAGTAAAGACTGTGAAGCTTCAAAAACTCACTAATAGTTTTGAAGAAATAAGGATGGAGGAGGATGAGACCTTTGATGAGTTCTGTGCCAAACTCAAGGATATTGTGAATTCTGCCTTTAACCTTGGAGAATGTATTGTAGAATCCAAAATTATTAGGAAAATCCTTAGGTCCTTACCTGAAAGATTCCATGCCAAGATCACTGTCATTGAAAAAGTCAAGGACATTGATCAAATTCCTTTGATTGAGCTTGTAGGGAACCTTCAAACCTATGAGATGGGATTAGGCTTAATGGGAAAAGGTGGAAAGAGTAAAAACTTGGCTCTTAAGGGTATAAAGGAAGAGATTGAAGACTCTGAAGATAAAGAAGAAAGTGAAGATGATGATGAGGATGAGGATCTAACCTTCATAACTGATGAGATTATCAAGCTTCTTCAATTTAGGAAAAATGATAAGGGCAAACCTCCTAGGAAACCTAAATCCTCAAGGAATGGAAAGAATGAGAAACCCTTCATCCAATGCCATGAGTGCAAAGGTTTTGGTCATATGAGGATAGTGTGCCCAAACTACCTCATGAAGGAAAAGACCAAAGAGTCAAAAGATAAAAGGTTGATTGCCACTTGGAGTGATACTGAGAATGACTCTTCTAATGAGTATGTGGATGAATGTCACCACGTTATGGCCTTTGCTGCAACAACCGATAAGGTGATTATGGAGAATGCTAGTGACAGTGAGGATTCTTCTAATGATGAAGTACCTAAGAAGTTGACCCTTCAAGAAGCCTATGATAAGTTATGCACAGAATTTATAAAATCTGAAAAGAATTCTCATCTTTGTAAAAAAGAGCTTAATAAGGTAAAAACTGAAAAAGCTGATCTGTTAGTCAAACTAGATGAGACTACAAGGTGGGTTGAGACTCTTGTTGTGGAGAACACCTCATTAGAAGAGAAAGTCAAGAATCTTGAGGTTGAGCTTAGTAAAGCTAGAACTCAAATGGAGAGGATGTCTAGTGCAAAACTTGATGAGGTCTTGAGTGCTCAAAAGCCTAGTTCTGATAAGACTAGCTTGGAATATGCTATCTCCTTCGGCCCCTCCTCTTCCACGGCTTCTGGATCAAGGACTGTCTTTATGCCACAATCTGAGAAAGGTAATAAAGGTATGAAATCCAAAACTGATCTGGCTAATTCTAAATCCTTTGTTAGACCTCATGTTTGTCACCATTGTGGTGTTTCTGGACACATTCGTCCTAATTGTTTTAAGTTGTATCCTCATAAGTAATTGTCCAAACTGTCATAGGTTTCCTCTTAAGGACCTATACCTTTGTTTGGAGAGTTATTAAAAGCTTTGAACTTTTTAACTCAATTTCAGGAGAATTCTAATTCTTCTATGTCCTTTAGTAGACATACTAGGACACGTGCCTTTTCATCTTCACAGCCAAAGACTCATGCTGTGTTGATGAGAAATGAGCCTAAGACTTAATTGTCTTTCTATTTGTCCTCTGCTTTAATTCTTTCTATCTAAAGCAGGACTTTCTTTGCTTGATTTCTTATCTACTTTTGAAATCATGCCTTCATACATATGCATCTTTCTTTCTGCTTTCATGTGGTTGTCTATTTTTGTTTGGTTATTTTTCAGTTTAGCTTTGTTTTATTTTTCATATAAAAAAAAATGAAAAATAATAAAAATACAAAAACAGTGTGTGTTTTGTGTACATTGATACTTGTGTACCTTGGATGGCCATTGAAACAAAATTTTCTAAACTTTGTATCTCTTGTAGCTTAGATGAGCATCTCTATGCACAACTAAGCAAGTGAGTTTTGTGGCTCTTGTTTGTGATGAGTAAGATTGAGTTGTCTCTTATACTTAACACTCGTATCACTCTTTTTGACAGGAAGGACTAAAAAATCCTGAGAGAAATGCATTAATAAACATCTCACCACTGTTGCCCGCCAATCATGTATGACATCTGTATGTTTCGGTACAGCAAAAGTGTGATGTCAATGACATTTGTGTGCTTAGGCATAGCAAAATTGGAATGTCAAATATCATTGGGTATTTCTTTTCTCTCTCTAATAAACCCATGCATGATATACTTAAAAGAAAAATATGCAAGAAAAATCGAAAGCAAAAAGATCAAAATGCTTTTAAATATGATTGCAAGCGTGTATTCTAGGAGATGTGGGAGTTACAGGATGTACCTTGAAGGTGATAGTCCCCATCAAGCAGTTATGATTGTGTGTGAGTTAAAGCGATTTTCTCATATCTCAAATCGTCATAACATGTACACACTTATGCAATCTTGCGATGTTTTTCATACACAACACGCAAAATTCTTTGCTACTCTTGATACATGTGCAAGTACAATGTGATTTGGCCATCAGAAGGTTTACATGTGTTAATGTATGCTCACTAAACTGTCTTGACTTGTTTTTGAAATATAAAATTGGTTAGACTTGTTGTGTGTGTGTGTGTATGTTTTGAGATCTATGTGTTTAACATTTTTTCTTGTTGAGTGATTTGTTTTTCACATGTTTTGCATCTTTCTATTATCTTGTCATCCATAGCATCTTGTTTCATTACATTCATGCATTTATATGGATTTCTTGTGCCCCTTTGATCATCCTTGATCATCTTTATGTCTTTCGGGTGAAGCTTTCTAGCTTCTTGTACCCTTTGTCTATCATGACAAAAAGGGGGAGAAATTGTGGAGAATATGTGGTTTTTTTTTTAAGATTCTACATGTTAGGGGGAGAAATACATTCCTTTGTAAGGGGGAGATGTGTTTCATCTTGTTAAGGGGAGTGCTTACTTCCTTCTTCTTGTACCTTGGGTCTTGTGACCATGTTTACATACATTGTGCTTATCTTTGATATATATATGGTGATGTATGTCTTCTTCACCTACCTTTACATGTGTTGTTTCTTTTCTCTCTTTATACTCATGTTTCTTTATTTGTATGCAATCTTTTATTTCTGTCTCACACTAAGATGCCTTGATGAGTTTTGTTTAAAGTGTTTCAGAAATACAGGTTGTCAAAGTCTACTTGTCATAAACTCTCTTCTTGCAAAAATTTTCAAGAGTTTGTGTTAGCATAGATTTTATTGTATTCAACAAGTGAATATAAGTTGAATGATTTATGACTTCTTTCATATGTTCATTTGTTTGTTATGGTTTTGTCACGAATTGTCAAAGGGGGAGATTGTTAGGACATATGTGGTTCACTTGTTAAGAACATATGTCATTCTTTTATGTAGTTGGCTAATCCTTTAACAAAACATACTTTACTTGTATTTGGGTAGATCTAAGTTGTGTTTAATACTTGAAGAAACATGTTGTTTAAGTCTAGTATTAAAGCCATGAAGATTGGACCAAGAAATAAGTGAGGAAAAATTGTTCATTAAAGCTAGACAGATAGCTCGACACCTGTGGACAGATAGCTCGACAACTGCTCGACACCTCTCGACAGCTGGCTATCTATCGAGCTCTTAAGGTGTTTCTTATCACAATCTTGACACCTTCTCAATAGCTGGTGGATCGATCGAGAAAGCTCTTGTCTCCTCAACAGCTCCTCGATAGCTTCTCGATAGTTGTATCTATTAAGGTTTAAAGCTTAACACCTCCTCGACACCTCCCGATCGATTGAGGTTACAGGAATTCGTATTTCCAGATCTGATTTTTGGGCCAGGCTTATGTGTTTATGTAGGGTTTCTTTTCTCACAACCCTAGACCTATATAAGGCTTATTTTAGAGGTCGTCACATAAAAGAATACAAGGAGAACATATGTAAAAGGTCACTGATGCCTTATTCTCTCTGAAAGAAGCTACTACGTCTTTACGCCTTAGGGTTTTGTAACCAAGTGCTTCTTGATCTTCATCGTGTGGATGAAGTGAAGAATTTTGCAACCAACAATCTTCTTCAAGTTGGTAGGTTAGTCACGTACTGGGATCCGTGCAACAAAAAGGGTGGCGTTCATATATTGAAGAGTTCAGAGGTTCTGATGTGGTAAAAGGTTTCTGCTGTAAGTTCATCTACGGGGATTATAGTGTCTAAGGACAAAAGTTTTGTACTAAATATAAAACTTCTCTTTACTATAGTGGATTTCTTTTTGGGAAGATTTCCCCCCAGGTTTTTTACTATGAAACTGGTTGGTTTCATTGGTTGTCCTGAGTCATCATATCTTGTCTTATTTATTTTTCTACTACATGATTTTGACATGATATTGATGTTTGTTTGTTTTAACAAGTTTTGTTCATAATAAATCTAATTAACAACTTGGGTTTAAAACTAGTTAATTCTAACAACCGAGGTCTAAATTTCCCAACAGCAAATTTATTTTTTGAAGGTTCATCATGCGAAGAGTTTCATCTCCCAGTGGTTCCAGGAGGGAGTTGAGAAAGGTATGCTTGGAATTGACATTGTCCATGCCATTAAAGGAGTAGTATCGCCTTGACATTCTATCAAAATGCATTTCCAGATCCCTTCTTTCAAATGAGCAACACTTCATTAATAAGGATTCTTCTCACACTACTTTTGTGTAATGAGCCGCTGAGCCAAGAAATTCATTATGGATAATCATGAAAAAATCCTCTAATGATTTGCATTGAGCTGCTTGTCTCTATTTGAATTCTCTAAGATTAATCCATCATTCTCTTAATCTTCTCGTGATTCTTGCAAAAAATTTGGCAATAACCTAGGTAACAGTAGTATTTGGAGCTTGGAGTTCAGCTATTCACCCTGAATACATGTTAAAGATCTCATCATGCCATTTGGAAGGAGGGGCATTATCAATGGTAAACAAATGTTTTGAATCTGTAGTTGATGAGTGGGTCAACTGTGTTTGGTTGTCAAGGATAAAAGGTGGTGGAGGAAAAAAGTCGTGGAGGCTGTTTAGGACAAATCTAGGTCTGTGTCATCAATTACTGGGAGCACAAAAGGTTCTCCTGAATCTTCAGGAGTGAGAGTTTTAAGGAATGATGAAATTGGGTTTGGAGGGTCAGGGTCTACAACCAACATATTCATATTTGGGGTCTTGAAGAATCACCTATTGTTGGATCTAGGGGTTGGTATAATGGTTCTTTGTCTTCTCTTTTCAGAGAGGGTTCAGTCTGTGACCTACTTTGGGGTTCTGGTTGCTATGTTGCCAAGTATGTTACACTAGGAAAAATTCCACTCGGTTTGAAAGGGTTATGATTGGGATATGTTATGGTTAATGGTTGGAAATTTTGGTTAGAAGGGGTTGAAAAAGGAGAAATTAAAGATGTAGACTGATCTTTGTATAGTGATTGTTGAGGTTGGTAGGGTGTATAAACAGAAATGGGGAAAGGCTGGGTGGCCTCTTTCTGTGATCCTTCCATAGATTAAAGTTGTGTTTGTTAGGATTAGTACCCTTAAATCTTGTTGTGTGATATTATGTATGCTATTATGTATGACATTATGTATGACTTAATGTTGTGATTAATAAAGTTTCTTTATTATTATTATCTAAAATAATGGTAACATGAATATTTGGACATTATCATATAGTCCATGAGATGCATAGTATGTGATTTATGTGATTTAGTCACAGAAGATATAGATCACAAGTTCTTTGTAAACTCATAATTTTGGTTCGTAGTCGGTGATGAAATTGGGCATTTCATCTGCGAAGACTATAACATATCAACTAAGATGATTTGTCTTGATCATGGTAGTGGAGACTTCTAGTTGATATGTTGATATGTTTTAAGAGTTAAGACATATTGAACTGGACCGCTGTGAGATTTATTATTCTCCTAACGACTGTCAAATGAATAATAAATCTCACGACTCCTATTTGCATGAACTCTTAACCATGAGAGAATAATGGACCTGATCATGAGGTGTAGGTTGCTTTGATATATCAGGAGTGAGATCTAAAGGCACGATCAAAACCTCAGTATGTTGGGCAACCACATTTAGTGTTGATGGAACATATATTCTCAAGATGGAATTCATAGTCTCTTAACGGAGATATAAAATATTCCCTTGAGATAAGTTTAATGGGTTTGGTTATTCAGAGAGTTAGGCCTAACCACTTTAGTAAGAAATTACTAAAGTATATATTTATGAAATTGGATTTCATAAATATATGATGAATAACTTAAAGGATTAAACCGGGTACTCAAGGATTAAGATGTAGTAATTTTCAAAGTGGCAGTCTACTTCATGACTTTGTATTACTACGAATATTTTATGAAGGGGTTGCGTGTATAATAAAGTCTTGGGATATAATTAATAAATAAGACCTAGAGTGCAATTATAATTATATAGTGGTATTAAATATAATTAATGGTAACTTTGGACTTGTCAAGAGTTGACAGAAAAGCCCAAGGCCCATTGGAGCTAGTGTCTTATTGGTCCCTTTTGGTCCCACTCCAAGCCACACATTAAAGCCCAATTGGAAAGGCCCAATAGGCCGGCCCAATTAGATAATCAGTTAGTTATAAAAGGGAGAAACATGCAGAAATTTATTTCAAGAGAGAGAATCATAATTGTGAAGTGGTGTGTATATGCAAGTGAAACCACTCGATTATTCTCCCTTAGAAACTGATTGAGAGACAACACTTCTTGGGCGAAAAGTGGAATTGGAGTGAAGATTAAAAGTGTTCCCAAGAACTTTTAATCTTTTGTTTTGAATTTCACCGCACCAAGGTACGCTATCTTGTTCTCAAATTCTCAAAATCACATAGTGCATGTTATCAATCATAATGAAATAGATCCATGAATGTCGCTTCCGCTGTGAGTTTTGTATGGGATACAAAACCAGATTATCCTACAGTGTTAACAACGATTTTCTTTCTTTTTCTTTTTCTTTTTTCCCAATAAGAGGGAAGGAAACTAACAGATCTTTAACTGTGCAAGCAATTGTTGCCAACTCTTGTTCAACCATCTTAATTTTTTTCTTCAAATCTTCAATAAGAGAATTCGAAGATGAGAAGGTGTGAGTAGCTACTTCAGCCATCTTTTGCTAATTATCAAGGATTCTTGAAAGGGCTTGGTTTTGTGCCACAGCGTTTTCTGCCTGCCAATTTAAAGCTACTTCAGCTGAAGAAACCTATCGTTTGGTTCTGTCTGGGTTGGTTCCAACGAGATTTTTGATTTTCCAAACATGTTTTGTGTTGGTTTAAGGATGTTCAAAACTTTCAAGTGGAGGAAAATTCAGTGAGTAGGAAGTTGAAGCATGGTCAAACATGTAACAAGATAAGGGCTTTTGAGAGTGAGTTGGACAGGTAGAAAGGGGTTGACGTTTTGGTATTTGAGGAAGGACTTTCTGGTAGTATGGGATTAATGGGAGTTATAGTTTTTTATCATGGTTTTCTTTGCATGGAGGAGAATGAGGGATTTTTTGCTTTCTAGTTTTGGGGTAAAGAACATAATAATCAAATTTCCCAGAGGGTTCTCCAAGGAGGTCAACTTCTGGATCTACTATATCATATCTTTCTTTGAGCATTTGCTTGGTGGATTTTCTCCTTCTTCTTGAGTGATCTTCTTCAAAAACTTCTTCCTCTTAGCAATCAGCACAATTACAAATATCCCACCATATATGGCTAGAAGGTGATTTGCCTTCATAATAAGGCTTTCCATCTTCTCGAAATACTTTGATTTTAAGGCCTTCTTCACAAACATATGGCACCGGCTAGAGCATAGCAATTTAAGTTGGAAAGACTATACATCTTTCTTTTCTGGTGAAGCTATTAGAAATCTTGTCTCAACCTCACCATTTTCCTTTCTAATAAAGAATGGATCATTAGACTGAACTGGTCTAGCTTCCTAATGAAGCTTCTCATGTAATCCATGATTCTAGAAAAAGAGAAGTCATATGTTCACTATTGAGTTGTCTTGGGACGAACATACACATGGGGTTCATTCCTGGATCAACTTGTATTAGCAAAGAATCACTGGATTGGGCCATGTCTGGTATCGCCATGTCAAAGGCATGATTTTGAAGCCTATAAGCAAGCTGATAATGAAGTGTAGTAGCAAATGTGTCTTGTACTTGAGAGGCTCCTGTAATCTGAACTTGCAGCTTGAGAGCATCACAGAGGTGAGGATCCTTGAGAGACATATTGAAATTGGGAAAAAGTGTAACAAAAACTATTCCTGCATTCAAAGTGGTCTGAATAGTTCCTATGATAGCATTTTGGTACTCCAAGAATTTGGAGTCGATGAGTGAAATTTTAGAGACTATAGGGAGTCCCTTTCTTCCATGAAAGGTTAGTACCAGTCTTACTGCACCAAAATGAAGATGTGTGTACCCTTATTTTTGCTATGGAATTACAAATTCTCTAGGAAGGGCAAGAATGATAAATTTTCATTTTCACTTGTTGAAATATTGAACTGGTCAAATTTAGAGGCTTGGACATATTCTTTTACAGTAGAAGGATGAAAAGGTCCAAGAAATTTTTTTATGGATTTTTTGAACGAAGGTTGGTGTTTATCAAACACAGTGTAAGGATTTACAATAGGAAAATTAGTAATAGGGATCTTACTATCTTCAGGTATATGAGAAATCTCATACAAGTAATCTAACCTATTTGCAGTGGATGTACGGAGGGAAATGTTAAAGGTGGATTTAGAGGTATCAACAGTTGTAGAGGGCGAGCTAGCCATGATAATTTCTCTAAGAAAGAACGGGTTTTCAAGACCTAACAGGACTAAAACGCCAACTCTAGGCTCAAATATCCACCAGGTAACTGCAAAACTTGAGTTCTTTAATACTTTTAGGAACAACTCCTTAGTGTTCTACTTGATATCAAATCTAGTGTTCTGGTGTGATCAACATAGAAGATCCACATAATGTGGCAACTGTAAATCACAGAGCATACTAATCATGACAATAATCCAAGTATATATGTGTGTGTGTGTGTGTGTGTGTGTACCTAGGTGGGATGGGATTTCTTCCCCCCCCCCCCCCCCCCCCCACCCCCTCCTCTAAAGGTACTTCCCATACAAATCTTGGGAGATGGTCCAATACCCATCTAGGGAAACAAGCATAATAACATAAACAAATAATAATAATAATAATAATATGAACATAAGGACAAAGAGAGAGATATAAACACAAAAGCATAGGAATTTAAAGCAATAAACAAGATAAAGAGAATGATTTTATATATGGAAATGATGTTTACAAGATAATAAAAGAAGATGGGATGGTGTAGTTATTAAGAAACTACCCCATCCCTACAAGCTTACCTCCAAAATTACAAATAATGTGGCTTTTTTGTGGTGGGTTTCTGTGTGTGTGTGTGTGTGAGAGAGAGAGAGAGAGAGAGAGAGAGAGTTTTTTTCAAAATTGATAGGGCTATTTTTCTATAATTTTCTCACTTTTTTATGTTTTTTCTCCATATTTTTCATTTTTTCACAAAAATGAAGGGGAATTTATAAGGGAAGAGGCAAAATGGGAGGCTAGCTAGGTGTAACCTAGTTTCCAACTTTATGTCATCCCATTTACTTTCAAGCAATCCCCATCTCCATTTATTTTAGGTCATCCTTTTAATTTCTTGCACATTCCCACCCCCCCCCCCCTTTATTTTATTGAACTTATCTATATACGTGTGTGTGTGTGTGTGTGTGTGTGTACACACACCTAAAAAAATATTTTATATCATCTCTCTAAAATGGCTTTTAAACCTCCATCAGAGCAAAAAATGAATATGTCTCATAAGAATGATAATGTTTTAGAACTCCTCTTCAAAGCTTGAAAGAGATTAAAAACTATTTAAGAGAGAAACAAAGAAAAAATTAATGAATCATTTTAATATTTCAAACTCTTGACTTTTATGTCATTTAAATTTCAATCTCTTTACTTTTATGTCATTTAAATTCCAAGCTCTTTACTTTCTTGTCATTTAATTTTCTGCACTTTACTCTTATGTCATTTAAATTTCAAGCTCTTTATTTTTCTTGCAATTTATTTTCTGCACTTTATTATTGTTGTTCCTTTATCATTTCTCATTGTTAAAGTTGCCATAAAATAAATATACTTGGGTAAACATTTCCCCTGTACACTATTCTAAGAAAATGCTCTTTTTCTAAAATCTTTTCCCACCTCTTTCTTTAAAAATGAAGTTTTTAAAAAAAAGAAAAAAAAAGGTGTTTTTAAAATATTTTTTCCTTTCTTCTTCTTAAGAGTTTTCAAGATAAAAACCTTTTTTTGTCAAAATGCTTTCCTCCCTTAAAAAAAAAAAAAAAAAAAAAAAAAAAAAAAAAAAAAAAAAAAAAGAGTTTTAAAAATAATTTTTTTATAAAAAATCTGTTTTTTAAGGGGGAACCCGAAACCTTTTTCAAAACCGTTTTTAAAAATATAAAACTATCTTTTTTTCAAAACTACTTTAAAAAAATCCGTTTTATAAAACTATTTTCTGAATATAAAAATTGTTTTACAAAATTGTTTTCTCAATAAAAAATTGTTTTTCGAAAAAAATGTTTTCTTGGTAAAAAATCTGTTTTTCATAAAACTGTTTTTCAAAGAAATATAAAACTGATTTCAAATAAAAATCTAATTTCAGAAATTGCTTTCCAAAACATTTTTATAAAACTATTTTTCAAAGGTATAAAACTGTTTTTATAAACCTGTTTTTAGATAAAAATCATATCAGAAAGTGTTTTCAAAATAATATAAAAAAATTTCAATGCAAAACCGTCTTCAAAAACTGTTTTTTCAAAAATTGTTTTTCAAAACAAAAATCTGCTTTCCAAAACTGGTTTCAAAACAAAAAATCTGTTTTCAAAATAAAAAATTTGTTTTTCAAAGAGGGGAGATCTGAAACTTAAAAAATAAAATAAGTGTTTTCAAATTTTTCAAAAGAAAATATTTTCAAAGATAAAACGTTTTCCAAAATGTTTTTCTACATACAAAAATATTTTTTTGTAAAGTTATGATTATCAACTATGTTTTGTTGGCTTTAATTCTTTATTAAATTTGATTTTATTTAGTCAATCTTTTTCCTGTATGTTTGTGGGATTTAATGTAACAGTTGAGTATGAATTTGGTGAAGAATTGTGGAGAAAGTGAAGTTCGTGACTAGCTCGTGAGTGGACAACCCGTGAAAGGCCACGTGACAAGCACATGTTGGAATCTGAATAGTCTTTTGCCAGGTAGTATTTCGTAGGTCACTTTGCAACTTGGCCAACCCGCGAGTGACCCATGAAACTCTCTGCCTGGATGATTTTAAAAAGTGCTTTCCTCATTTCTTTACCCACACTATATAAATCCACATTACCCTCGAAATTGTAAGGAGACTTTCAGAGAGAAAACTCTAGCAATACACTGGAATCATCTACACAATTTCTCTTAATTTTCCTCTACTCCTACCTCTCTAATTACAAACCCTTGAAAGGTTTTTAGCTCAAACACTTACCTCACCCAATCTGAGTATTAAGAGAAGTTTTGGTGCATGTGGGAAGCATTGGAAGAAGCCATTGATTGGCAGATGCAATTTGGAGCTAATTGCAGGATCTAGATAATTGGTGAAAACAAGACTCGGTGAAGTCTGTTGGGAACTAGAACTTAGAGGGTTCAAGTACAATGGGTAGATTAGGCTTGAAGAGTCTTTTTGATATCCTTGTACTCCAACTTTGTTCACTAGTGGATCATTTTGGATTGGAGGATAGTACAGAGATTTTTCGCTGAGTACTTCGGTTTCCTCTTTGATAACACATCTTTCTGTTATTTTGTATTTGCATCTCTGTTCCCTTACTCTTTGTGCTCTACATTTATTGTTTATTGTTTATGTTTATACACTAGAGACTAGTTGTGGTTTATTGCGTTTCATTTACTCTTATTCCACACTTAGATAAGTAGAGTAAAAGTAATTTAGCCGTAAGTTTAAAATTGGGGGTCTAAATAAGCAATAGTAGTTTTACTATTAAGCTTTCTGAAAGCTCAAATAGTGTAAACCACTATAGCTTGTTTAGAACCCCAATTCTTAATTGCAACTTGATTAATTTTAATCTTAACACACTAGATGCAGAATATATGTGATTAGAAAATTAATTAATCAAAGCACTCAACAATTGCATGGATGAACAAATAAGTGCAATGCTAATGGAAAGGGTAGTGCATAAAAGAATAGCAAACCCAAGATAACATGGCAATGTGTTATCGAAAAGGAAACTGAAAAACTCGGCAAAAAACTTCTCCGCGGCCCTCCAAGCCGAAATGATCCACTAGTGAATAAGTTGGAGTACAAGGACACCAAAAAGACCGTACAAACCTAATCTACCCAAACTACTTGAACCCTCCAAGCTCCAGCTACCAACAGATTTCTCAGAGTCTTGTCTTCACTAGTTATGCAGATCCCGCAATACTGCCCGATTGCACTGCCAAGCCTCATTGGCTTATTTTGGCAAATACCCGATACTTCCCAAGCTCCAAAACACTCTTTACACTCTAAATAAGTGTGGGTTTTGTTTAGATACAAGTCTCTCCTCTCAATATATGACAATAGGAGAGGAAAAGAAAAGAGACTACAAGGATTTCTCTCTTAAAAATGAGTAACTCTCTCTAACAAGGTGGGTGTTGTAGAAACCTCTCTAAGGTTTTATTCTGAATAGCCTTTTTACAATTTTGTAGGTAATGAGGGTATAAATAGTATAGGTGAAGAGTAGGAAAGTCACACCTAAATCCAACTAGTCAGTGCATCTCGCAAGTCACTCGCGAGTTAGCCAATTCGCGAGTACTCATGAGATATCCTAACTCTTGAACTTCCACATGTGCTCTTCACATGGCCTTTTACGGGTGCAGAATCCTGAGCCAGTCGCGAGCTAAGTCATGAGATCAACTATCTTGAGTAATCTTCACCACTTAAGACTAAACCCATTAAAATTAAATTCCATAAATTACGAAGAAATAAATTAATGAAATTACAACACTTTTTGTCATGAAACAAAGCCAACATAAATATTATTTGAAAAACCATAATTTAACAATCTCCCCCTTTGGCTATTCCGTGACAAAAACACCCTATAACAGACTGTAGACTTAAATGTACACATCCTAGGACAGCAGCAGGGCTTGCCACAGGCTGTCCGCTACGCATTCACCTTCACCCTTCCTCCAAGTTCAAGATTGAGTTAGTAAGAAGGGGCCCCTCACCCAGCCTAAAGGTGTGCTGCCAACCTGGGGCTAGAGAAGTAGAAGATGAAGTCCCCTTGACACCTTTGGTGGTCAAGTAGTCCTCCTACCTTGGACTTGGGGAAATCAGTAGAGAAACTAGGGGATCTGCTAAGGTAGTGGTAGCAAGAGGCACCTTTTTTGTATGAGGGGTCTCGGTCTGGCCCCCTGAGCCGTTGGCCACCCTCTACCTTTTTTGACCACAATTGGGAGTTAATGCCATGGTCGGAGGAGGCAATGTCTAATCCTTGGGAACTTTGGCTCCCAAGAAGTAGTCATTCAGCTGGATGATACGCCTTTACACCATCGCTTCATCCGCTTCCTCATCCTCAAGAACATTCACGTGAATATGCTGAAATCTGCCATGGAAAACAGTGTATCCTGAACTATCCTTAATCGATTCTAAAGAATTTTCACATCTCCTACAAGGGCCTCTTCACCGAGCCTTGTCCACTGAAATGTTCGGCAGGAACCCCTTCTGCTGAATGTTGGTATACGTGAGCAAGGGGTGCGTCGCTAGAAAAGCAAGCCTGGGGTCTTGAAAGCTAGTGTAAGAGGGGGTGCAGCCTAGGATCAGGTGGGATGCCTGGAGTTATCCATCAAAGTGCATGAATATCTCCGAGCGAAGGAAAAAGTTTAGATCCCCAGCTTCAACGAGACTGGGGTTTGGCTTTATGCATCGAGAATCTGTAATGAAAACCAAGAGAGAACAATTAGTAAAAAAATAAAAAATAAATAAATAAAAAGGTGGGGGGGAGGGGATTAAGCAAGCTAAATAGTGCAAGACAAGTTCTCGAGGGTACTGACCTAGTCTCCGACATGACGCCGAACAGGTGAGCTCACCAGCAAGCCTATCCTTACTCACCTTTATAAATTCTCCTTGGGAATTCCTATTGGAATCCAAGAAGCAAGATATCAGCCTTATTCGGGGATCCTGGATTTTGAGGTAATAGCCATTGGTGAGGCTACCACAACAACTGTACAAAAAATTGATGTCGTTGTGGGTAAGGTTTAGGTTGTATAACCTATTAAGTCGACTGACACAACTTACTACCCTATAAAAGTTGGGCAGACACTAGTCGGGGCAAAGCTCATAAAAACTAAAGGTCCTTAATAGAAATAGATCTAAGGAGAACTTTACCCCACCCTCAAAGACTACCATTAATAGGATGAAAATCACCCTCAGCAACCTATCATTTTCTATGTCCCCCTCCGAACAATATTGGATTTATACGTCCTAGGGGATACCGAACATAGCCTTAAAGCAAGAACTTAATGCGGCTTAAATAATGTTCCCAAGTGCAGGATTGTTGCAAAGTAATAACTCGGTAAGTCTGAGGTCAAATCCACAGGGAAAAGGGAATTGATTAGCAAACCACAAGAGAATAAAACTAAAATACTAAAGTTTAACTAAAGATATTTTTGGTAGTTTGGTAAAGGTAATTTAAATTGAGTGAAAATGACAATATATTAAGGTGCTAAGGTTTAGGGATCCACACAAAACACAACTATTAGTAGTCTTAACAATATTTATTGTATAACTCAACTAAAATTCATACGAATGATGATTTTAGTCGGATGATTTAACAATAAAAACTCGAGAATTAATTGTCTAAGGTAGTTTCATGCAATTGATTGATTTTTGGCAAAACAAAACTAGTGAATTAGTTCGCAGGGAATACTAAACATTTAACATGCCCGGAGTCTACGATAAATCAAAGGATTATACAAATCTAAACACTTTTCTAGATGAGTAAAACAATCAAGAACATAAAAACATAAGCATTAAAACCAATAAATAATTGTTAAGAACATACCAACAAACAGTTGGGTTTCACCCCTTGCCTTAGCAAGGCTTCTAGCAAGCCATAACACAAATAAAATTCTAAAAACTATAAAGAAACTTTAAGAAAACCTAAATTATGTTCTACAGCAGCTCCCCTCTGAATTTTGCCCTAAAGAGCCTATAAATAGGTCAAGGAATCCTATTACAAGTTGAATTCCCGTTTGGAGGAAATCCCAGGTTTTTAGGCTTCACTTAACTGAGGTTTTTGGCCAAATTAGCTTCAGAATTCAGACTTTTGGTAAACAAAAAAGTTGTAGCCCTTTAAGTTAGCTTTCCATCCCAACTTGAATCATCTCAATTGAAAATTTGAGCCAAAAGTTATGCTCCAAATACTAACTGGTGTGCAAGCTGGAATCCTAATCCGAATTGGACTTGGATTAGGTGCAAATTTCCTTTGATTCCTTACTCCAATTGGACTTGAATTAAATTGGATTGGCCTTATTTGACTTCATCATGGCCCTTGTAAAATTAAATTCCATTAGCTTTCTTCTTTACACAAATCCACTATTTATTTCATTATTCTACAAAAGACAAATTCATGCATTAAAATTCAATTAAGCACAAAATTGATTATTCAGCACTATTCCAAAACCAACTATAAAACGCATGAATTAACTCAAAATAATTATGATAATGCTTTGTAAAAATGATATAAATGTGCAAAATTAAGCTATTATCAAAGACCACCCTTCATCATGGTGAACCCACTAAAGGAAGGTTATAAAAGGGGAAAGGAGGGTGTGAATTGGGGGTTGGAAAAAATTGGGAAGAGGGAGACACGAGTGGGGTAAGGAAAACCATATCATTGGGAATCTTGAAATTCTACTTGGATTTTAGGGAAGAAGGCTCAATGAAGGAAGAAATTTCTAAATTTAGTGAAGGGGAAGAGAGTTTGGGGTGAGATTGGCACATAAAAACACCATCGATAACAAGCAAAACTGTCTCTTGGACCTCCTATTGTGGGATAAGCCCAACCCAGAATACAGGTAAATTGGGGGTTTAAGCCCAAAATCCTCATATCATTAGGCTGAGCCATTACAATGGCTTTACATAATGGAAAAATGGAAGTGTGGGGCGGCTCCTAGACGATGTGGGATTCATTCCATACAGATTTAAGTGCAAAAAAGCTTTCCTTTCATATTTTCTAGAGCCCTAGATGTGTACACATACTCGAGGTATGCGTGTGCATGCCTTAAGCATGTGTATGCATAGCTTGAGTGTGCGTATGCATATGCGTGTATACGCGCACACACTCAAGATTTCCAATAGCCTTTCTTTTCCAAAAATAGGTTTATTCTTCCGAAAATAATGTAATTTTCTTCATAAATACTTCCTCAAGTCAATTTTCATGAGATTGGGCCCTAAATGCATACGCATATGCGTGTGCATGGCTTGAGTGTGCGTACGCATATGCATGTATGCAAGCGCATATTTAGGGTTTCCAACAACCTTTCTTTTCCAAAAATAGGTTTATTCTTCCAAAAATAATTTTATTTTCTCCATAAATACTTCTTTAAGTCAATTTTCACAAGATCAGGCCCTAAATCAACCTTGGTGTAGTAACCCAAAAAGGGAGTCTTGCATTCCATGAAATCCCACATTGCCTAGGGAAGCACATGGAGATATGTGTATAAGTAGTGACCTCCCTTTAATGTGTGGAGGCATTTTCCCCCATAGCTATTTGCTTTGGAGGAGAACAAAATCGTGAGGGGAATGGGCCTCAAAGTAGACAATAACACAATTGGCAGCAAGGACATTACAAATGGTATCAGAGCCATGCCCTAGCCAAAAGTGTGGACCCCACACGTGAGGACACGTGTGCTCATAAGGGGGGTGGATTGTGGTGACCCAAAACGGGGGTCTTACATTCCATGAAATCCCAGATCACCTAGAGAAACACATGGAGATGTATTTATAAGGAGTGACATCCCTTTAATGTGTAGAGGCCTTTTCCCCCACTGCTGTGTGCTTTGGGGGAGAACAAAATTGTAAGGGCTATAGCCCCAAAACGAACAATATCTACATAGTTGGGGGGTGGGGTCATTACACTTAGGCCTTAGAGTACTACCATCATTGGGGAACGAGGGCTCGAGTCGTAACGAGTACAAAATTAGGTGTCTACAAATGTCAAGGGGGAAATTTTTTTTTCCCTTTAGGTTTGGGATGAGTGTCATTTCCTTAAACTTCTTGGAAGGTGAGTATAATTTGCCATTTAAAAAAACTATAAAAAAAAAAAAAGTTTTGTTTGCATAACTTCTGTAAAATTTGTTATGAAAGTTAAGAGCTATTATTATTTTCTTTTTGGGAAGCAAGATCAAATGACATGAACATGGATTGATGGACAATCTCGATTTCACAGTAAAAGCATTCACATCAACTCATGCAAAAATTCTTATTTATTTTTAGCATATGAACCTTTGAAAAAAAAAAATAGATAACTACTTTTCAAGAATCCTCAAAATCAGATTATCTATTTTAAACTTCTTCTAAAAAAAACTCCATTCTAAACTCTATTTCGTTAAAATCTCAATTTTTTATTATAATTGTTTCTCTTTTTTTACAAACAACAACTACCATCGACTCTTTTCCTTTATCTTCAGGATACGTAAAGAAATAATAAAATGATAAATGTAAAATTAATAGTACCAGTGTAAATTTACACGGTTGCACTTGCATCAATACTTGAATAATAGAAAAAGTACCACATTTTAACCAACCAAGCCCAAAATTCACCCACATCAAGCTATACAAAGTTGGGTAAAAATGCATATTTGCTATAATAATCATATAAATTTACACTAGTAGTATTAATTTTACATTTAGTTTTTTTTTTTTTTTTTTCACTGGTAGTATTCAAGTATTTTGAGGATAAAGGAATAGAGTGAATGATAATTATTGTATGTGAATAAAAATAAACAATTAAAAAAAGAAAAAGAATTATCGATATTTTAATAAAATGTAGTATAAAATAAATAATTTAATGTGAGGTATTTTGAAAGTGAGTATGTAAAATATGTAAAAAAAAAAGTTTTTAAACTAAAATAGATAGAAATTTTTGCACAAATTAATGCTAATGCTCAATAACAATTTTACATATACATATCAATATATATAATAACAAAAGCTGAGAGAAAGTGGATTCCTACAATTAAGGAGGTAGGGACACATACACAACTTTAAGTTAAAACACTCGCACGGTACATCGTTTCAGTATTCTAAAAATTTTAAGAAGCGATACATTACATTGCTACAACACCGTTTAGGAGCGATAAATTATAATGTTTGACTACGTTAAAATACTGTTGGGGAGCCTTCAGTATAAAAGGAAACTAACCTATTAAATAAAGGAAAAAAAAAAAGATTGCTATGGAGAAAGGAGAGAGAGATCGAGAGAAAAGAGAGACAGAAAAATAGAGAGGCAGAGATAGAGAGAAGGGCGCCTCTGCCATCACCGTAATGGCGCCTTTGCCATCACCATAAGGGTGCCACCCAAATTTTTTGCCATCACCGTAAGCCTCCACTCATTACCCGACTATCAGAATCTCTAGGTAAAGTTCTGTTTTAAATTTAAAAATTTAGGGTTTTTGGTTTTTATTTGGAGAATCAATTGGGTGTTAATTATGATTTAGATTGATATTTTGGGTCAAATTTGGTTTTCATTAATAGATTGCTATTTCGGGTCAAAAATAGAGAGAGGCGATGAAACAAAGAGAGGCCAAGAAAGAGAGAGACGATGAACTAGAGAGAATATGAGGCCTAGGACACGAAGAAAGAAATAGAGAAAGAGGCAGAACGGTAAACACTGCATCGATTGGGCACCGTACATTGTTTTTTTTTCCCCCATTTTTTAGATTTGGGTATGAAATGTTACTTTTGATTGAGTTTTTTTGTTGGATAGGTTTAGATTTGATTCGTTTTTCTTTTGGGTTTTTGGATTCTCTGTCAAAACATTTTTTTGTCAAATTTATAAACATGCAAAAACTCTCTACTATTTTTTGTTTTTTGAAACTTCTCACCGTTGAGTTTCTCCTGTTAAGATGTCTAGGATTCTTCTTTGACCCCTTTTGAAAAATAGACGGCTGTATTCTCTTTCTTTGATGCTTTCCTCTCAAATTATCATCTCTGGTTCTTACAAAAACAAAACAACCGGTTCTGTCATTGTTTTTTCTACAGTTTGGCGTGGACTACAAAAAAGCATAGGCGTAGGGGAGATGGAGAGACATCTCAGGCCAGCACCACTGTCGAACTCTAACCACCAAAAAATTTGCATCCCTCAACCGGCGGTACATTGTTACAGGGTTAGTTTTCTTTTTTTTGCTTTATTTGTTTTTTTTTTTTTTTATTACAAATTTTTAAAAGAAAAAACCAAAATCTTTCGATAAAAATGATTTATGTTTTGCAATTTTGGTATTTGCTTTGTTTTGATTTAGGTATTTTGGTTATTTATGGTTTCAATAATGGTTTTTCCCCTCAACCAAGCCTTAAACCCATTCTTTCAACACAAACAAGCAAAAGAAACAATGCGGCTTTATCCTATAGCTAATTAAGCAAACCGGTTCCTTGTTTTTCCTACCATTCTGTCACCACATCGAAACCTTTACCGGTAAGGTTTTTTGATTTGTTTTAAAATTTTATCGTTTAAATATGATTTAGGCTTGGGGCTTTCGATTGAATTGATTTTAATTTAGGCTTAGGTTTGTGTATGTAATACGTTTCCTTAAATTTTAAGTTAATTAGTTTATTTAGTCCAACTCAAGTACGGAATAACTTTTTATTTATTTATTTATTGTTATTGTTACAAGGATAGATTTTTTAGCTATCTGAATTCTGGGCTGTACATGAACTACTAACAAATGCAGAATCAAGGTTTGATTCGTTGTGGTCCAAACCTTCATTTTTCAAATTTAAATTTTCACTGAACTGCTGCATTACTTTTTACAATTCAACCCATATTTTCAATGTTTTCTTAGGCTTTGTTTGTGGTATTTCTTTCATCTTTCTTTGCTACAATTTAAAATTGCTATGCTTTTTTTTTTTTTTTTTTTGAGCAATCAAAATTAATGGCTGCAATTATACTGATTGTCCTCTTTGCACAAGAGATTGTATGAAATTATTGCTCTTCATAGATTATGCAAATATTGTCAAAATATTGTTGCAAACCACACAAATTGGTTTGCATTTGGCCAACTACAAGTTTTGGTATGAATTTATAAAATGACCAGCTTATATAAATTAAATTTTAGGAGTGTCAAATTTCCTTCAAGTTCGTGCCCTCTAATGTTAATAGACTATAATTTACTTTTTAGACTTGAGGAAAATTAATCTTTAATTTCATTAATTTAGTTTTTGTTGTCTTAAGGAGCATGGGCTCGATGAGTTTCTTAGAGGAATCCACACATTTTACAAGATTCCACTCAAAGGCATTATTTCAACTTAGCTCTTTGAACAATATTATGTATTATTTGCATTTCCTATTGCATACTGGCATCGATAGAGATGTTCCTCCTCACCTTTTTTTTGTAATTTTACTAACATTTAATAAACACTATAGCTTTATTCTCAAAAAGGAAAAAAAAAAAAACACAAGAACATGATTTGATTGTTATAGTTGCTTTTATTAGTTTAAATTTTAAAGAAGATTCTCCTTGCTATTACTTTTTGGCTTTTATTATACTTTTATAGAAGCTATTATATTCAGCTGTAGTGACCATGCTTGCTAAATATGGTACAAATATTTCAAATATGTGATAGATATTATCATATACAAGGTACTTTCTCTGTTTCTTTTTTGCCTTTTACAATTCAGTGCACATGTCAAGTCTTAATGATATTGATAATTGCTATATATTGTCTTAGTTCATACTCTGTTAAGAGCATACCCAACTGCATATTGGAAAAAAAAAATGCATTGTCTCACCAAAAGGCCATTTGATTTATTTTTCATTACTACTTTTACAAGAGTCCTTACATCACATTCTTTATTTTACAATACACCATATTAAAATAAATTTTTTTTTTTTTTACACCTAACACAAGTCATGCGTGTTTTGAGTGACAAAAAAATAATAAAAAAGGATTATGTGTGTTTGAGATGAGAGATTGAGTAAGAGAGAATAAAAAAAGGAAAAGAAAGAATGCATAGGCTATACAGTATCATCTAAAGATACATGATACTATAAGAATGTTTAAAATTTGCTACAGGGATGCAAGACCGGTTATGTAAGGCTCCTTTTTTCTTTTTCTTTTTTTCTTTTTTTTTTTTTTTTTATTTATTTTTTTTTTTTTATGAAAATCCTTGCATACTTTGTATTTCACCCAGTTTTAAAGTACCAGATAAGCATAGAAGTAATACAATGTTTGAATGGATTATATAAAAGATCTCAGATTTAGTAAGAGATCTCAGATTTAGTAGTAAGAAGAAGAGTACTAATTTTGAGAAAATCTTAGCGTAAAAGAGAAAAATGATGAAGTGTTCGACTCAGCTATTGTGGCTACGATTTACTTCTTACCAATTATTATATTACTATTTGAACCTAACAGAATTTGTATTTCTTTTTTTATTCCTTTGGATTCATTGGTCAAAATATTTTGGTACCGTTTGATTTTGTAATTATGATATTGAAATATGCTATCATAATCTATATGTCTTGTTAATTTTCTACTTAAAAAGTATCTACCAATGGGTTATAGAATGAGTTAATGGAGTTTCATGATTTCACCCATTAGTATTTTAAAGAATTTATTTATAGAATATTGTGTATATAAGTGCAAGAGTTCTTAACTCTCACTTACCATTCATCTAATAGTGAATAGGCCATTCTGATTTTATTGTGTCTGTAAGCTTTTGGAATTTTCTGTATATAAATTTATTTTACCAGTAGAATAAGTACATTGATGCCTCTATGCCAGGATTGAGATTTCCTTGATCTATTGATACATGGGTGGAGGGATGTTTGATTGTAAAAGGGGAGAGTTTTTATTTTGTTTTTGATATGATTTGTAGTGTAGTTTCTGATCTGGGTTCAGTTCAGAAACTGAGGCCTCACTTGGTTGATGCCAAAAAATAAAATACGTGGATAAAACATATAAATTAATATATGTAAATATAAATGAAGTTCAAAAGCCAAGAATGCTACTCTGAGATAACAGAGGACTCTGTTTTTATTGCTTTTCAGAACTATACTATAATTTCTGACATGTAACTTTTTGAATTCTGAACTAAATTTTATGAGGTGTGTATGGTTGTGGTGCAGTGGGTATTCTTTGCTTAGGGATCCATAGTACAACAAAGGACCTACCAATGCTTTGGTCATTCAGTTGACTCCTTGCTACTAGTCTGTACTTGCTGTCATGCTAGCAAAAATAGTGGTTTCAGTCGATTTTACATATTATTGGATTTGAACCAATGACTCTCGCCGTATGAAAGCGAACTGCTAAGTAAAGTAAGTCAAGCTGAGATAAATCAGAAAAAATAGACTCCTATAAGAGAGCCATTTGGGAAGATGCTATGTGGGATGGATGTCATCTACAAGAGTGACATAGAAGGATATATTTAGTTATTGTTTTGGGATGTTATTCTATTTTGGTCAAAGAGAACTTTTAAATCCTCTATTATTGTTGAGATTTGCAAATTGTACATATTTGTTTTACTGTGGTTAAAAAAAGATTAATTGATGCATTTTCTTAGAGATTATTATTATTGTAGATGTTTAAATAAAGCAAAGCAAGGACACTGACTGAACCCTACTGAATTGTTCTAGCAATGTTAACTATTGTTTGTCCAATTTTATACATAGTCTCTAATTTCAATGTTTTCTCTACGAAACATTTTTCCTAATATGTGGATCAGATATGCCAATTGAAGAGTGGTTAATAGTATTGCTAACATATAATTTATAAGATTTCCAATAGAAAATCAACATTTTAAAGAAAGTTTGACTATGATGAGAATTATTTTGGTGCTTCTTTTTTCTAGTTATGATCACACGTTTCGATTGTGGGTTATCTTTGTTTATGATAGGATTTGTTCCTCCACAATGCATGTCAATACCATGTAAATATTTTCTACATCATTTTACAATTGTGAGCAAATTTAAGACTTAACGATATTGAAATTCTTAAGATATCCTATAATGCCAAAGTAGGTATCTTAATTCTTTAATTTTTAGGTGGTAGTTCTAAATAAGTTGGCTTCCTGTCAAAACGATCGGATATGGAATTTTATGGTTGTGTTTTTCTCTTTAATTTCTTCATCAAGATAATGTTCAGCTTTATTTTCATTGTCCAAGCATATATACTCTATTTTGTGACTTCATTATTCCACTTTAATATGAATGGGAATATTAAATTAAATAGTTAATATTGTGTTTGGTGTTAAACAAAGTTCAAAAGTGTTTTTACGATTCATTTGTTTAAACACAACAAGCTTTTCTGGATTTTAGATAATTATAATTGTTAAGCTAGTATACATACAATAAATGAAATTCAGTTTCTAGAGCCTCATCCATTCTAAATGTCTTTTTCTTTCCACATGTTTTTGTAAAAGCATAAAGGCAGATAAGACAGATTATGATTTCTACAAAACATATAAAGGGTCATTCATTGTAATAGTCACTTAAGTTGTTGTGAAAATTTATAAAGGTAACATTTCACTGAAATAGAAGACTTTTTTTTTTTTTTTTTGAGAATCTGAAATAGAAGACTTGGAATAGAACTTAGAGACAAAGGTATCAATTGTACTTATACAACTTATAAAAATTATAATAACCTTTACATTTCTTTAAAAAATTTCTTTTATATTGCAACACATATTGATGACATGCGAAGTCAAGTTTTTTAATGACAATAACATAAATATAGGGTATTATATTGCATGTCTTATATGAAAGACAAAAGCCAAACCTATCAAAGGATTTTTATGGTGAGTATTGTAAAGCTGACCCTAAATCATAAAATGACACCGCGCATTGCGCGGGTTAAACAATAGTATATATATAACCGAAACTTTTGACTTTTGGTTGACCTCTCTACAATTTTCCACATTGGCATTTTTTATTTATATTTTTTAATTTGATTTAGGAGTTTTAAGATGTATTCAAACGCAAATACTCCTCTCTCATACAGTTTTCAATTTTGTTTTGGACTCTTCCTTCTTTCCTTTTCTAATTCTTCAGTCACTACATCATTATTAGAGTTTTTTAATTATATTTTTACTGTGTTCTTTACACAAACACCTCTTCTCTCATTCTTTTTTTTTTTTTTTTTTTTAACTCTTCCTTCTTTCCTTCTCTAATTCTTCAGTCACTAGATCACTATTAGGGTTTTTGTTAATAAGAATTATCATTTTTTCCTGTTATGTAGTCATATGTTTTTATTTTTTTGTTTTGTTTCGAATAATTTTTAGGCACTGAATCTTCTGGTTCTTTACTCTTTCTTTTGGCTTTTTAGAAGTTTTAACATGTAAACTTTGGGTTCATATTTTGCAATATATGAAATTGTCTTAACAAATTTCAATTGCTATAGTCATGGATTATTCTTTTGAGGTAACCTATCTTTCTCTTATATTTTTTCTATTATGTAGTCATTTTTTTTTTTTTGGTTGATTCTTCAATTTTTTAAGCTTTTAAGAAGTTTAACAACTAAATTTTTTTTTATTCAATTTTTGCAATACTTGAAACTATCTTGCTGCTTTCAACTACTAGCCATGGATAACAACCCATCTTTCTCTTATATTTTTGTTTCTATTATATAGTCTTTATATATATATATATATATATATATATATATATAATTTCTAGGCATTGAATCTTCTTATTCTTTACTCTTTATTTTTGGCTTTTTAGAAGCTCTAACATCTAAATTTTGGGTTCATGTTTTGCAATATATGAAATTGTCTTGACAATTTCAATTGCTATAGTCATGCATTATTCTTTTGAGGCAATATATTTTTCTCTTATATTTTTTCTATTATGTAGTCATATATTTTACCTTACTGTTTGAATTATTGTGATTTAAGAATTATAAATTACTGTTATATTTAAAAAATTATTTTTCATATATATGACTCTTTTGGAACTTTTACTCTATTTTTTATATTGATTTTTACATTGGAACAAGCTTAGGTTATGCGTTAACCTCATAAATTTGTTCTTTAAATTTTTATTATTTAAGAACCAAAAAGGGTGTTGATATGTTTCTTGTAACATTTTTCTTGATTACATTACTTGAAGGAAAGAGGCCATTTCTCTCACCAAGAATAAAAGTTGGAATCATAAGTAAATGAGAGGCAAGAATGTGGTAGCTAAGGCTATGCAGATAATAGGAGCATTCTAAGTGCTTCCTAGATTGATCATCTTCTATCTCGATTAAAACTCTATGGCCTTTCAACTGATACTTCCTTCTTCTTCTTTTTACATTCATATATTCCAAAATCTATTCTTTCCAATGCATTTATTTGTCTTCATTCTCTAACTAAGTCAATTTATTCATCTGATACACCTTTTTGTTATTGTTTTTCTACGTGTTAAAATATTATAATTATTGCCTATAACACTAAATTAGCTTTTCCAATTATCAAGAAAAAAAAATCTCTTCCAAAACCTGTTGCTCTAGATTAATGACTCTTTCTAAGTATCAATGCAATTTTTAAGTGTAATTAATTACTACTTTCTCTGTAAAAACTTTTATAGTTTTTATTTTCTTATTTTTGGGTTTTTTGGTTACATTTTATATGGCAAGAAAAAACACAAGATTTTGCAAACAAATTGAGAAATGGGAGGGATTATATTATATTAAAAAAAATGATTGAGACCTCAATTTTCATTAAACAAAGGATGCAATTGATAATAGACATGGCATGTCTTACATTACTGGTGTTAGTATTTTTTTTTTCCCCACTTAAATTGTAACTTATTTTTTCAAGTGATCATAGCTTTAGGCAAATTTAAAATTTAAAATTTTTGCTAATTCGTGCATCACATAGGTTAGCGAATAATTTTACTAATGTTGGTGATTTTGGATTTTAAATATGTAAAAAGGAGCCATTTTCTATTTTGCATTGAATATGAAAATGGACACGGCTTCTGTCCAGTGGCCAGTGCCACTGGACGCGTTGGATACGCGACACGTGTCCAAGACTGGACACACGTGTCGCGTATCCAACGCGTCCAGTGGCACTGGCCACTGGACGCAAGCCAAACCCTATGAAAATGACTCAGCTAGTAAATACGTGTGAGCGTATCTTACGCATACATCCATCACAATTAAAAAAACTTGCGTCTCCTGACCTATTGTCAAATGTACGAAACCTTATGCATGATTTTGAGATTAACTGTACAACACGCGAATCTTATGAATCTGATAACTTTTGGTTTTACAAAGAGGAAAAAAAAAATGCTACATCCACAATAATTTAACAACATTTTCACAAGTAAAAGATAAAAATTATAAAATTGATGGCTGTTAATTTGGCAGTGACGGAAAAGTTCAAAGTTCAAACATGTTTATAATACAACTAAAGAAACGTATTCCTATCAAATACAAGGGTCATATTTTCTTTTTCTTTTAAAAAAATAAAAAAGTGTCACGTATATAATTTAATTTACTAAAAGATAAGCAAATGATATATCCACAAAATGTTTACAACAATTTCACAACATATCTTAAATAGCATGTTATAATTGGTGGATAAAAAAGTAATGTTAATGAATGATCCAAATTATAACCAATAACAATTTACCACATAAAATTTGTCGGGAAATTAAAAAAAATCAAAAATAAGAAAAAAATTGCGAAAACACACATTCCAATTTTGTTTGTTACTTTGAAGTCTATGGCTTATGCTCCCAACACTAAAATAATCATAGTTTAGTTCATAAAAAATGCTAAAATTATTACAAATTTTATTACATATATAAATTATAAACTGATATGATAATGAATGTAATTGGTTTCATTTTAATACGTAACTAGTCGCTAACTCGTACAATGCATGGAAAGTAATCAAAAAAATATTTGCAAATGATATATATAAATTCATATTAGAGAATTTCTAAATAGAGTAACATAATTAAATTAAATTTTGTTTAGAAAAAGTAGAATGTGATTGAATCAATTTTTTGGTTTATTTTAATAAAATAATGAATTCTAACCAAATAAAATATATATATTTAATTTAATGTGGAAAAATGCTCAACAACTTCATTTTTTTTTTCTTATACATCTTCCCCTAGATTGATAGAAGCTGTAATATAAATTCCCTAATATTTGAGTACTGGAATATTGAATTTGAATGGTTTAATGTGTAAGTTCTATAGATCATAATCATAGGTTTTAAAAATACTTTATCCTGCCAAATATCTTATAGTTCAATTAGTATGTCTATGAGTTGTTTTCAACTAAGACATTCAAGCTTTAAATCCTTCTACATTCAAGCTTACGCATATTAACAAAATGGATATCTTGCATTATCTTAATGATGTGCTACTTTGTATGGCTTGAAATGATTGTTTATCCAAGTGTTTGTTGTAAACTATTACAAAAAGCAGTGAAAACAATGAAATTTGCAGTCCTAGGAATAAAAATTTTACTACTTGCAACCAAAAAAGAACCTCCATTCTAGACTCACAGAGCAAATTTATGAATCCTTGATCCTCTTTTGACAAACAAATATATTGTCCTATCTATGACGATTTTCTAATAGTGCTTACGTAAAAGTTGAATGACACTTGCAAGAAATGAGGGAATTAAAGGAGAATAAAAATTGGAATTAGACCATAACATAGATATCTATTTCTTAAAATAATCTTCATTGAATTTAATTTGTCTATTGGAAGGGGCTCAAGATCTAAATACACGGAGTTGCTTAGAAAAAAGGATGATTTAGAATTATAGGAAGACATTTCCACCAAAACTCAGGTTGGTATTTGCATGTCACATCTTGTTAGAGATATATTACATTGGACTAATATGTCTAATATATCTCTAACATGTTAGAGATATATTAGACATATTAGCCCAATGCAATAGGCCCAAGCCCACTCTTATTGGTACTAGTAGTCTAGGGTTTAGTCGCCTATATATACTCATGTTAAGGTTCATTGTAACACAAGTTATTGTACTACACTCTTACATAATAAAGATATAACCCTTAAGGGATTCCTCTGTGGATGTAAGCCAACAAGGCCAAACCACGTAATTCTCGCGTTCTTGGTGTTCCTATTCTATGCTTCCCCTTCCACATCCACTCAAGCGTATACAACATGGTATAACACATCGCGTTGCTAATAATATATTTAACACATCTTATGAAATAGAGATTATGCAACAAAAATTATGAGTATGGTTGTGCAACATAAAATGCATAAGGTTAGGTTAATTTGCTAACAACTAAAGGCATGAGAGTTAAAGAAAAATACTAACCAATTCAATTGGTTTGTGTTTATTTTAAAATGTTAGACGTTTAGTAATTTTATTGATGAAACGAAAGTATACAAATGTCAAACATGTCTTAAGCCCAAATATGACACCTAGTTTAAGTTGCTTGGTGGGTCTACTACAGTAATATAACACGTATTTCAATAACATACTACATTTCACAAATTTCACCCCCCACAGTGGTTTTAAAAAATGGACTGGAAGCATTTCTTCATAAATATTTTAGCTGTTGTGTTTTTTAACCCAAAAAAAATTAAATTAAAAAGGAAGAGATCTTCTTTTAGATTTAAGAAGAAGAGAGATTTTGATTTTGAAAATGCTCTCTATGGTGAAGCCTAAGACACCCACAATGACCTAAAAACATCAAATTTGCTTTATGAAAGCTCGAATTTGTATGAAAACACAAGTGCTATTTAGACCCCAAAATTAAAATTACGGCTCAGTTAATTTTACTCTAACTTAATCAAAGTGCAGAGCAAGAGTAAATAAGAGCAATGAACCGATACTACTCTAGTGCATACACATCAACAATAAAAAATAAAAGTAAAGCACAAGAGTAAGGGAAGAGAAATGCAAACACAGATAACACCGAGACGTGTTATCGAAGAAGAAACTGAAGAACTCGGTGAAAAACCTCTCCGCCGCCCTCCAAGCGGTAATCGATCTACTAGAGAATAAAGTTGGAGTACACGAATAACAAAAGACCCTCCAAGTCTAGTCTACCTAATGTACTTGAGCTCTCCAAACTCCTACTACCAACTAACTTAACGAAGCCTTATCTTCTCTAGCTTTTCGGATCCCGCAATACGCCCGATTGCATCTGCCAAGCCTCACCGACTTCTTTTGGCAAATCCCCAAAACTACCCAAGCTTTAAAACACTCTCTACACTCTGAAAAGGTAAGGGTTGTGTTTGGGTACAAATCTCCTCTCAAGGTATGACAATGGGAAAGGGAAGGAGAAGAGGCTAGAATGATTTTTCACTAAGGATGAGTAGCTTCCTCTCTAAAAGATGGGTGTGTGTGTGGCGAAAATGGCCAAATGGCCATAAAAGTCTAACTATATAATTAGTAGGCTAGTTTTGTAACAATATAATTCACTAGCATTTCGAGCTTCTGAAACTCGATTTTGGCCTATAAATCGAGTCTCAAATACTCGATTTCCATGGTCCGATGTGGCAAAGTTGCCTACGCAGAAATCGAGTCTTTAAGGCTCGATTTACAAAAAAAAAAAATTAAAAAATAAAATTTAAGTCAAAGTCTCTCGTACAAGCCAGATTTTCAAAAAACAATAGAGAGAGAGAGATTCAGATTCAGATCTAATCGGAAAGAGCCTGGGTCGCGCACTGCCTGGGCACGGCCTGGGTCTCGCGCTTCTCTCTCTGTCTTTGGTTTTTTTTTTTTTTTTTCCTGGGTTCTTCTCTGTTCTTTGAAGTTCTGGGTTCTAATATATAAAAGTTGTAAATCGAGTCTCTAAGACTCGATTTCCATGTGGTTACCACGTGGAAAAATATGCCACATTGGATGTGATTAGACCATGAAAATTGAGTCTTTGAAACTCGATTTATATGCCAAAATCGAGTCTTAAAGACTCGAGATGTTAGAAAAAAATATTGTTTAGAAACCAAAACTACTAACTAGATAGTTAAGATTTTATGGCCATTTGGCCATTTTCGCCTGTGTGTGTTGTAGAAAACCTATTTAGGGTTTTTCTCTCTAAATGGCCTCCTTACAATTTCTGTGGGTAATGAGGATATATATAGTTTGGGTGAAGGGTAAAAAAGTCACACTTCAAAATCCTCCAAACAGAATATTTCGCGAGTACCTTGCGGGAAGGTCTTACCCGTAAGACACTCGCGAAACTGACAGCCTGGCATGACTCTTCAACTTCCAGTCATATGCTTCTCGCGTGGCTCTTTCACGGGTTAGCTTCTCGCGAGCTTGACAGTTTGGCACGACTCTTTAGCTTCCAATTATGTGCTTCTCACATGGCTCTTTCGCGGGTTAGCTTCTCGCGAGCTTTTCGTGATCTTCTCGCGAAATCCACTTGTTCTTCCAATACATGCTTAATTCTTCACCAACTTAATACTAAACTCAATACAATAAAATCCTACAAAATACGAAGAACAAAATTAAAGCAATTACAACACTTTTTGTCATGAAATAAAGCCAACATAAAATATAGTTGTAAATCACAACTTTACAATCTTCCCCTTTGGCTATTCCGTAACAAAACACCCTATAACAGATTCTAGAGTTAAATGTGAGTTTGGGAACAATGGCAAAACTCAATGACACCTAAATCTAAAAGCTGTGATGAACTTGGAAAATATATACCTATAATCTGAAACAATTGCACAAAACACATTAGACCCTCAAGGTAAATCAAGTGATAAAAGGACAAGTATAATGTAACAAGTAAACATACGATCAAGTAAACATGTTGCAAAATATATAAGCAACTTGATCAAACACAAAACAGTCATATGGAAATGACTATCTGAACATGCAACCAATAAAGCACAATGACATAAGGATGTATGCATGTCCAACACATAAGCATGATGCGATAGGAGCAACAAAGTATAGATACTAGACATAACTCAAAACACCATAAAGCAACGAGAAAACAAGTATAAAGTAAAACAAACAAAACAAGGTTTTCTCATAAAAATGATGTCTTCTCCCCCTTGATATATGTTGTGAAATTTTAAAATACTCGCAAGTGTACAAACCGTACCGAAGTATAGTTGGACAAGAACGAGGTCGAACCCACAGGGACTTAAATAAACGTAGGAAAATTAAATCAAATTTTAACCAAATTAATCCTAATCTAGTTTAATAAAAATTGGTTGTTTTGAAATTAAATAAACTAAAAATAATAATTAATCTAAGCAAAGATATAAAGTAATAAAAAGATGTAAACAATCAAGAGAAAGGAATTAAGATTTTGGAATCCATTTTGTAAGTCATATCAACATATATTTATGATTATTAATTTTTCTCAACCACTACATGATAATCTAGAAATCAATCTTGCTATCATGGAAAATATTCTCATTAAAATCTTTATTTTAAAAATCAAAAGCATGTTCTTCTTCGCTTCTTAAGTATAAAACCAAATCATCAATTGTATCCGTAGCCAGACAAATCACAAGATATATCCAATTCTAAAAATCAAATCATAAATTGTATCCATTGACAGACAAATCACAAACGATATCCAATTTTATAATCAAGAATTAATAAACCAAGCATTCAATTAATTAAGACAAATCCTAAATCATGAGAAAAACATGATTGAACTCGTATCTAGAATCTCATCTTAGTCAATTGATATGAAGCAAGACAATTTAATCATTAAAGAACAACTACTGTGGGAAAAATCAAATCACATAAATATTACTGATAATCCTTAACAAGGTTTCATCCTCAACCATAATTATAAATTTAGCTACTCATGGTAATTGAAATAAAACACAAGAATAAAATACTAAATATTAAACTATACAAATAAAATAAAACTAACTGTCATGGAAGAAAACCAAAGAAGTAGTCGTAGCTCTCTATGTTCAGCCCCCAGCCCTAGCATTAGCCTCCTTGAATTTTACCTTAAAGAGCCTTTAAATAGGTCAAGGAATCCTATTACAAGTTGAATTCCCGTTTGGATAAAATCCCAGATTTTTAGGCTTCATTTAACCGACGATTTTGGCCCATTTAGCTTCAGAATTCGGACTTTTGATAAACTACAAAATTGTAGCTCTTTAAGTTAACTTTCCAGCACAACTTGAATCACCTCGATTGGACATCTGAACCGAAAGTTATGCCGAAAATACTAACTGATGTGCAGGCTGAAATCCTAATCCAAATTGGACTTGGATTTGGTTTAAATTTCCTTTGATTCCTTGCTCCAATTGGACCTAAATTTAATTGGGTTGGCCTTCTTTAACTTCATCATGGCCCTTTAAGTTGGGTTGATTCAATTGGCCTAACCCCACTTTGCATGTAAAGTCCTTGTTACCTGCAACACAAAGATATTATATAATCAATCACAAAATAACATAAAAGTAAGGCTAAATACATAGATATGTGAGTACTTTATTGTATATATTTCATGCACATCAAATACCTCCAAACCTACATTTTGCTAGTTCTCGAGGAAAACAGATAAAGAGTAAAACAAAACAAAGAAATTAAAAACAAAGGAAAAGGAAATCCTAACTAATCCACTTTCGCTAAAAATTTCGACTGCATTTAGCGTATGCAACAAGCTTTTAAACCCCTAGCTTGAACTAGTGGACGAATTGTAATCTCGTGAGGGTTTGCAAGGAATATACTCACAAAATTCTGAGAATGAATACTAAAATAAACAAAACAAAGAAAATCATTTTTTTCTTTTTTTTTCTTTTTTTTTTTCAATTGCCTTTTGCAAAGAGGATTAGTTCAAGTTCAAAAACACTATAAATGCTAAAGAAATTTCTCATGCCATCAAAACTCAATGTAAGTGAAAAGTAGTAGCCAACCCAACCATGCTTTTAGTTTTAGAATAAACTTGACTCGAATCTCTATTTGAAAGTATGCTTCAACTCAAATCTTTTCGGTGTTATCACTCAACAAATGAAATCACTCTGAAATGGGGTGTAACACTCTCAACAATACATGTGAGCAGAATAATGTAAACAAAATCAAATACCTCACATATAAATCACATGAAAAATGCTTAATCAAGAAAGAACAAGTAGTCTCATGAAAGGATGCCAAAAAGAATTTATACCATACTTTTTATTTAGTCATATCAATATCTGAACTACACAATCTTCAAGATCAAATAAGGACTTTATTAGGACGTAATGTAAGGTAAAAGCAAAGGGAATGAAATAAAAATGAGTAAAGGTAAATATAAGAAGTGTTTTCAAGATTTGTCAAAATGTCAACTCTTTTTGAAATTTTCATTCAACTATTTTTTTTTTTCAACTCTTCTTCTTCAAAACAATACTCATTCCTTCCATTTCACTTCACAAAATTTGATGAGAACCCTTTTTATTTTCTTCTTTTTGACACTTTTCCTTTTCTTTTTATTCTTTTTTCTTTCTTCTTTGAATTTTTGCATAAACCACCACATTGAAACAAACTGATCAAATTCCATCTTAAAACACTATGGATAAGGGCTTTAAGAAAGAAAGGCTAATTAAAAGGCTCAATGGGGTGACTAGCGATAATGTATCAAGAAAGAAAAAGTAAAACACATATATGGCTCAAAGTAGACAAAAATGGCTTAATCTCATCTCTCAAAGACTAGTATAGTTCATTCAGCATCAATGACTTCAAAAGATTCAAGTGTGGCATAAAATCATATTTTTTTTTCTTGGCCAAAAGAAAGAACAATGAGACTACAACAAGGGAAATATGTTACGCACTACCAAATGAACTTTAAGATTAGAAAAAATAAAGAAATAACCCTCCAAAAATAATGATTGGCTCAAAACTCACAAGGGTTACAATCTCCACATTGTTATCTTCAAGATTTTCTAACCACTTTTATCCTTCAACAACAAGTTGTGTTTGAGTGGCTCCATGCAGGTGCAATGAATTAAGTATGGAAGCAATGAAATTCTTTAAGCAAGAGTAGTATTATGAACTTAAAACACAAACCTCAAGCTAAGCAAAAGATTTTTTTTTTTTTTTTTTAACATAACAAAACAAAACAAAAAGATTTAAATCTATGTACATCCCCCCAAACCTAAACCAAACATTGTCCTCAATGTTAAAAATGATACTCTCAAATATATGTCTTGAATGAAAAAAAAAGAAAAATATTAATATGCAACATGAGAACCAAGTAGAAACAAGTAAGGTAAGGAGGAGGAGACGTACCTTAATCAAGCTGATTGTTATAAATTTTAATTTCTGTCAAATATCAGCTAGAACAAAAGAAAATAAAATGAAACAAGAAAATAAACACAAAGATTAATCTAAAATTAGAACATAAACAAGAAAAAAATTTTTTTTTTTTTTTTGCAAAAAGATCTAACACAATTGGAGATCAATCCTGATAAATAGGACCATCCAAACCTCAATAATACCATGGAGATAAATAATGCATATTATGAATGGACTAGTCCAATGAGATTGTAACTTACCTGGGTCAAAAACATGTTGAGAAGCTTTTATAGTGTCTTCTAAGTGAATTCTTTGCATAACCACAGAAGCACTAATATCCTTAATATCAGCAATTTTCCAACCTATAGCTTCCTTATGCTCTTGAAGTATACTTATCAATTAGTGTTCCCAAAAGTCATCCAACTTTGGTGGTTCTACAATAGATGGGAATGGGGATGAAGAAAGTGGACAAGGGACCACTTTTGGTTGCCAGCTATCAATACTTAAGAGAGGAACATAATCCAACAATGCATTGACCTCCTCAATTGATTTTTCAGTATTCAAATTGCAATCAAAATGGGTTAAGCAAGCCTTTAGGGAATCCTCACAACTTGTTTGTAGGAAAGTATCACAGACTAGGCCCCCAATCATGTTAACCTCACATATATCCTCATTATTTGGTACTTGCTTACTTATGTCAAAGATATTAAGCTCAACAGTCATATTCCCAAAAGAAATCTTCATCACACAACTTCGACAATTGATCAAAGCATTGGATGTGGCTAAGAAAGGGTGACCCAAAATGACATGGATTTGTGTACTGGCATTTAGGGCAAGCTCGGTGTCTAACACAACAAAATCAACAGGAAAATAGAATGCATCCACCTTAATTAGCACATCCTCAACAATACCTCTAGGGATTTTCACAGGCCTATCAGCTAATTGAAGTGTCATGGTTGTGGGTTTCAACTCCCCCAAACCTAGCTATAAGTATACTGAATATGGCATTAGGTTCACACTTGCCCCCAAATCTAGCAAAGCTCGCTCGATGAGATGATCCCCAATCTTGCATGAAATTGTAGGGGATCCTGGGTCCTACATTTCATTAGATATTTATTCTGAATGATTGAACTGACTTGCTTGGTCAAAAATGCCTTTTTAGGGACATTTGTCTTTCTCTTCATTGTCACAAGATCTTTTAGAAACTTAGCATAAGCAGGAACTTGTTGAATTGCATCAAGAAATGGAATATTAATTTGCACTTGCTTAAAAACCTCTAAAATATCTCCAAATTGTGCACTTTTTTGAGGACTGATTAAACTTTGAGGGAATGGAGCTTTAGGAACAAACCTCCTATCAAGGGGAGAACTAAGATCCTTAATTGGAATTGAGGTTGAGTTACCCTTCTTTTCTTTACGATCATCATGTGAACTGTGAACTCCTTTTTCCTCTAACACAATATTTTCATTATCCTCCACTTCTGGCATTTTCACTTGATTATCAACTTGCTTACCAGACCTAAGGGTAGAAATAGACTGAACAGATTCATGTGCATGATTTGAACTAGAAGAACCATTAATTACATACTGCCCTTTTGGGTTAGGTATAGGTTGACTAGGAAACTTTCCTTTTTCTCACTCTCCAACTTAGGTTGCTAACTGGCCAACTTGATTTTCCAACTTTGAAATAGCTTAAGTATTCAAATGGGTGGAACTTTTTATCTCTTGAATGGCTTAGCTAGTTGATTGCATGAAAGTTTTGAGAGACTCCTCCAAAGATGATTGTTGTCATGGTGGTGCTACAAACTGAGGTGTTGATTGAGGAATGGGAGGATATGCTTGAGTTGGTGGACGAAATTGACTTTATTTATGCACTTGTTGTCCACCTACATTTGTGGGGGAATGGTTCTGCCTCCAAGAGAAATTAGGATGATTTTGCCAATTTGGATTGTATGTCTCTGAAAATGGACTAGCAAGTGGTTTTCCATAATTATTCAGTGCATTTGCTTGCTCAATATAAAAATCAGGGTACCTAGCTATGGAAGGACACATTTGTGTTGTATGCATAGGATTTGCACAAATAGAACATGTATCACTTTGAACTTGATTGACAAAATTCATCCCTCTACCTAAAGCTAAAACTTCAACCGTATGAGTGAGATTGTCCAACCTAGCTTTTATGTCTAAACCTTCACTGACTTCATACAATCCTCCTTTCTTAATTGTAGGGGTAGATCTCTCTTTACGGTTGGAAAAATCCCATTGTTGTGAACTTTCAGAAAAATTCTCAAGAAATTTGTATGCCTCATCATCTACAAGACTCAAAAATCCACCACCATTCATGGACTCAATCATGTTACGATTTCTCTGAGTCAAACAATTATAAAAATATTGTACTAGTCTCCATTTTTCAAAACCATGATGAGGACACTTTAAGATCAAGTCCTTAAATCTCTCCCAACTCTCATAAAATTTCTCTTGTTCATCTTGATAAAAATTTGCAATTTCTCTCCTCAAAGCGTTGGTCTTGGCCATTAGGAAAAATTTAGAAAGGAATTTTGTGACCAACAGTTCCCATGAAGTGATAGATCCAAGCGACAAAGAATTAAGCCATGCTTTTGCCTTATCCTTCAAGGAAAAAGGGAATAAACGCAAGCGAACTGAGTCATCAGTGAAATTCTGGAACTTACAAGTAGCACAAATCTCAAGAAAATCCTTCACATGCATATAAGGATCTTCTTTATCCAATCCATGAAAAGTAGGAAGAAGGTGGATTATATGTGGCTTCAACTCAAAATGTGTAGCAGTGGTTGTAGGTAATACTATGCAAGATGGAGAGTTGGTGGTTATGGGTGAGAACAACTCCCTAAGAGTTTTTGAATCATCTCCTATTTCTCCCATTGTGGATGAATAATCAAAACTAACAAGACGATTTTCTTTATCACGTATCCAAGTTCTCATACACCAAGCACAAAGAATTTTTTTTTTTTTTAATTTAAAAAAAAATTAACTACAACTAGTAGAAGGAAAGACTCAATTAAGACCTAATTTATTTTCCTAACCAAGTCCCCAGCAATGGCACCAAAAAACTTGTTATGAAATTTTAAAATACTCGCAAGTGTACGAACCATACCGAAGTATAGTTGGACAAGAACGAGGTCGAACCCATAAGGATTTGAATGAACATAGGAAAATTAAATCAAATCTTAATCAAATTAATTATAATCTAGTTTAATAAAAATTGGTTTTTTTGAAATTAAATAAACTAAAAATAATAATTAATCTAAGCAAAGATATAAAGCAATAAAAATATGTAAACAATCAAGAGAAAGGAATTAAGGTTTTGGAATCCATCTTGTAAGTCATATCAACATATATTTATGATCATTAATTTTTCTCAACCACTGCATGATAATCTAGAAATCAATCTTGCTATCATGGAAAATATTCTCATTAAAATCTTTATTTTAAAAATCAAAAGCATGTTCTTCTTCGCTTCTTAAGTATAAAACCAAATCATCAATTGTATCCGTAGCCAAACAAATCACAAGATATATCCAATTCTAAAAATCAAATCATAAATTGTATCCATTGACAGACAAATCACAAACGATATCCAATTTTATAATCAAGAATTAATAAACCAAGCATTCAATTAATTAAGACAAATCCTAAATCATGAGAAAAACATGATTGAACTCATATCTAGAATCTCATCTTAGTCAATTGATATGAATTAAGAACATTTTAATCATTAAAGAACACCTATTGTGGGAAAAATCAAATCACATAAATATTACTGATAATCCTTAACAAGGTTTCATCCTCAACCATAATTATAAACTAGCCTTTAACCCGCGCAATGCGCGGGGTATTCCACAAAGTAACTTTTATTGTTGTTTTTTTTTTTTTTTTTGGGGTAACTTTTCTGTACTTTTTAAAAATGTCAATACTTTTTATTCAACCCAAAAAAATGTTAACAGTATCTTTTTTTATTCTTTGATTTGGCATGACCAAACTCCCAACTCTTTAAAATCACCATTTATCATCAACAATAAATTTCTATAAAAAAATAAATAAATGCAATTGTATTTGCAATTGACATGCATTCAGATTTACATAAATAAACCCAAATGCACAGGAGTACTTTATGTATTAGTCATGTTAAAACATGTAAAGTTTTTTAATCATATGAATGCTTTCTATAAAATACAATAAAATTTTAGTAGGAAATTACAATTTAATTGAGTGTGAAATCAACCACATATAAACTCTAATTATATAAACGTTATATCATAAAAATTCTTATATAGCCGTACAAATCATCTTAACATAAATTTTATATCATAGAAGTTTAGCAATAAGTTGCTATTGTACCCTATTCAATTCTTTTCCCTATTTGATGCATTCTATTTAGTAGCCTTGTGACGTTTATGAAGCATTTGGCAAACGTATATGCTACTTCTATTTGCTGATTGTCAATGGAGTTGTCATTCTTTGATTTTCCCACAAAACATTTTTTATTTCCTGCAGTGATCGACAATTTAATTAAATGGTGCATCAAAAAGTGTCTAAATATATGCATATTGCTCAAACATCATAATGCTATTTAAGGATCAATATCAAATCAAGATGAAGACATCCTAAGCAATAAAAGTTTTGTGTTTTGTTATATATTTTTGTAACATAGACTTTTATCTAGAATGAAAACATATAAACATTAAAAATGCCAAGACAAAGGAAGAGGCAAAATATAGAAAAACTGTGAAGTTACAGACTTTAGATAAAAAAGATGGAAATTAGTTAACATGCTATTTGATCCATTGATATCTGATTGGGTGTGTGTTCAAATACTCATAATTTAGTAGTTCGTAACATTGCTATCACTATTCAGTAAGGTTCAGAGTTTATGCTCTTCTATATATAAACATCCACAATAATACCCTCTAAGAGAATGCATTACTTTGTTTTTTTTTTTTTTTTTAAAACACATTTACTCACAACCTACCAATCTCGCCAGTAATGAAGAATTTAAAGGTTGTCTCAACGAGAACATGTCAAATAAATTTTTATAATAAACAAATCAAACAAAAACATGTACAAACTGCGAAATTCCCCAATCATAGATAATTCAAAGGGTTTCCTAGATATAACTCTCAAAGTAAATGAATTTAATGGGTTATAGCATGTTCTTATCTTGAAGTTAGCAAATATGATGAACATAATATTCCTACGTATGTTGAAAAGAGTAGATTCAGATGTACTTCAATGTGAAATTCATGACAATTAGCCCTACTTATTATGTAATAAGCATCAAATATATCAAACATAATATTTCTAAATCAGTTTAAAATGTGCACATGTCCCAGCCATATGAAAAGAGTGACAGTTTTTTGCCAAATGCTGTTTGGTTTCATTCCTTGTGATCTCAATCTTATGTTCATGTCCTAAAGTTTATGGGTCCCTGATGGCTTGATTATAGGTACGTGATTCTCTTGAGTTTTGTTTTTTCTTCTCATTGAGTCCACATATATATGCCTTCCCCTTTATCTCTGTACTCTCTGTTTTTGCAATAGTTATAATAAATCATTGTGTATAATATGTTATAGAAAGATTCTCCAGATGTTTGAAAAGTGTAAAAGTCCATCAATCAATATGCCAAAGAATACAATTCATCACCTTTCAATGTCTAAAAATTAACCTTCCCAAAAAGGGCCAAAAACTGCACTGTGCTTAGTGTACAAAATGTGAGGTTCATGAATTATAAAGAAATTCTATTAGTATGGAATTACAATTTTCACTTATTTTTAAAACCCACCACTATCATAATTAAGTAATATTTTAGCATGATTATATTTATACACACAAAATATAAAGCCAAAAAAAAAAAAAAAAAGTAACAATAATTAGTTTAGAATACCTGAAATCACTCTCCCTTAGTGTTGATGTTGAGGTTGTATCACCTTTGATAATCAAATCCTTCAATCCATTATATAATTAAGTCTTCAATATACATTTGTCTCTCATCTTTACATGGTCACCATTCAAGTTTGGATTATTCCTTTTTCTTTAAGGGTTTTCTATAGCATAATCTTATGCACATGGTCATAAATCATAATCATCCGCACTGGTATATTTCTTTTCCTTTCCCTTTTAATTGAACTTATAAATTGACTAACATTAGTACATTACTTTTAAAATCTTGTACTGTTAACCATTACTTTGTTCGACTAAATGAATGGTTATAAACATCAGAAAAATGATAATGAATAACCATCAGACTAAATGAGTTCTCAATTATTAACATCTAACAGAAAACAACTTGAATACATGATTTGTTGAAATAAGAAAACTATGCATATGACCTCAACCACATCTACAATATCAAGCTTCCCCAATATGCCCCCATTCATTCTCAAATGTTCCATCACCACAGAGAAAATCATCCTTTCCCTAAGTTAAATAAACATATCCATTAAAAAACAAACAACATCAAAATCTAAAATCTACAAATCGTAACAGAAAATCCCAAATCATCAAAGCAAACATCTAAATCTATACCTATCCAACCAAAATACCCAAAAACTAAGTCATATTTCATACCCAGATCTAAGAAAGGGGGAAAAATTACCGATGGCAGTTTCAGTGATCTGATGACAACAGGTAAATGGCCTGATCGACAGAGTTAATGGCACTTAGATTTCTGTTCCTCAATCTCAACTCCAGTGTGTGTCTGCGGTTTCGGTGTTTTGAGTCTGGCAAGGGAACAGAACAGATGGCGGTTGGAAAACTAATAGTAATGGTGGAACTTAGATATTTCTCTCTTGGCGCCATACGAACTCTGTCTCTCTTTGTGAGAGTATCTTTCTCTCGCCGTACGAACATTAATATAATTATATCAAAACACTACCATGTTTATTTTTTTTTTTTTTTAAAAAAAACTCCTAAATTGCCACAGTTCTACACTCCCACGTTAGATTAAAAAGAAACACTCCCACCGAAAAAAATAGACTCCAATTCCCATGTTTAGACTTAAGAAAAGAAAAGAGTAAATTATTAAAAAATGTAAATCTAAACCAATCCAACCAAGAAATTCAAACCTAAATTATATTCAATTCCCAGACTTGAAAATGAAAAGGAAAAAAACAAAAACAATAACAATAACTTTACCAGTTATGGGTACACGGATGGTGGCAGATTTTTCTCTCTCCCCAGTCCCCACTTCGGGCCTTCTCTGTTTACCGTTCTCCCTAGTTTGTGGAAAGATTCCTAGAGAGAAAGAAATTGAATGATTTAATTCCAAAATAGACGAATTGAAAAAAATCTATTACCAAAAAAATTAAAAAAAGAATAATCACATATTAAAACCTGATTTCCTTAGTCCTAATTTTTAAATCCTAATCTAGAACCAAATTGAAAGCATATAACAGATCTAATTTACCTAAAAAAATCAGAGTAAGAATAGAACCCATCGAAGGCGTTGTTTAAGGGCAGAGGGGACTTTTACTTTAATCTTAGTGAGAGAAACAGAGAGGCGTTCTCTTCTTTCTCCGTGTCCTAGGATCGCTTCTCAGATTTTTCTCTCTCCACCATCTATGACAGACCGAAGTTCTCTCGCTATCGTTCAATCTCAATTCCTATGTGTGCCTGCAATTTCGGTGTTCTGAGTCTGGCGAGGGAACGGATGGCGGCGGAAAATCTGACAGTTATAGTGTTTTGCCTCTTTCTCTTCTTTGTTTCTCTGTGTGTATCGTATTTCTATCTCTCTTTCTTTGCTTCTTTCCCCGTTTCCTCGTCGCCTCTCTCTCTCTTTCATCGCCTCTCTACTTCGATCTGTGTGTATATGGAGGTGCAGCGAAGAATCCCAAGTTTGAGTCTGAACTTTAATCTGGAAATATGATTTAGGTTTTAGGGTTTGCCCTTTTTTTTTTTTTTTTTGGTTTTGTTTTGTGGATAAACGGCTGGTGTTTTTATAAAGGCTTGCATTTTTTATTATTTTTTTGGGATAAGCGGTGTCTGAAAGTGAGTCTTCCAAGCACAATGTGCGGTTTTTTTAAAGGGAAAACTGTATACGTGTCATTTTTTTAGATAGGCTTTTTTCCTAACGTGGCAACACCTCATTGAGGCTTCTGCTTTTATATATATATAGATTTAGCTACTCATGGTAATTGAAATAAACTACAAGAATAAAATACTAAACATTAAACTACACAAATAAAATAAAACTAATTGTCATTGAAGAAAACCAAAGAAGTAGCCGCAACTCTCTATGTTCAGCCCCCAGCCCTAGCACTAGCCTCCTTGAATTTTGCTCTAAAGAGCCTTTAAATAGGTCAACAAATCCTATTACAAGTTGAATTCCCGTTTGGAGAAAATCCTAGATTTTTAGGCTTCACTTAACCGACAATTTTGGCCCATTTAGCTTCAGAATTCAGACTTTTGGTAAACTACAAAATTGTAGCCCTTTAAGTTAACTTTCCATCCCAACTTGAATCACCTCGATTGGACATCTGAGCCGAACATTATGCCAAAAATACTAACTAATGTGCAGGCTGGAATCCTAATCCGAATTAGACTTGGATTTGGTTTAAATTTCCTTTGATTCCTTGCTCCAATTGGACTTAAATTTAATTGGGTTAGCCTTCTTTAACTTCATCATGGCCCTTTAAGTTGGGTTGATTCAATTGGCCTAGCCCCACTTTGCATGTAAAATCCTTGTTACCTACAACACAAAGATATTATATAATCAGTCACAAAATAACATAAAAGTAAGGCTAAATACGTAGATATGTGAGTACTTTATTGTATATATTTCATGCACATCAATATATACATCTCCCCTATGGTTTCCTCCCCCTACGAATGTGCACGAGGTAGAATTTTCCCCCCTACAAATGTGCACATGAGTCATATAGAAATGACGAAACACTTCGGTATACTTTATAGTATACTCTCCCCTTTTTTATCATGAATAGACAAATGAATCAAGAAGAAAGAGGGAAAGAAAAGAAGATATGAATAGGGGTAAAAGATGATGCATAAGGGGTGCAAGATAAATAAGAAAATGAAGCTCAAACAAAGGACAAAAACATCTAAAAAAATGCTATAAAGCATAAAGTAAACATAACATGCTAAGAATGATGGAACAAAGTATAGACCAAAGCATGACATAGACATAAGAACATTTTATATGTGCTAAAAGGTCGAAAATGATTTAACTAGTATGAATGAATGCAAAACATGTCAAATGTTAAAGTGTGTGTAGCAAAGGTGCATCTAGTGTGCATGTGAGATGCATGACCAATGCATGAGCAAGCACTCACTGGACAAAGTGCATAAAACACATAACCAATGATTAAAACATGATAAACATGAATAATTATAATGATTCCCAAAAATTAGTACTCATCAGAGTCCAAAAACAACGAGAAAATGTCATTTGAGTATTTTATCAAACACTTAAAGTGTACACACTACACATGTATGTTAAACAATGCATGAACATATGAAAATTTCACAAAAATCATAATTTCCCAACCCTTTTTCAAAATAACTCATTCCAAGTAAAACCTAGAATTTTCTACATAATCTAAGGAAATATAGAGAAGATATTGTATGAACATAACTTAGAAATGATTTTGAAACGATTTGAATTTGAAATTTGTTGGGTTTTTGAGTGAAATCAAGTTTTGGGTTGTTTGAGGCTTGAGATAGACAAAGTGAGGGAAAACAAGTGATTTTGAAAACTGTCTACATTAGCCCTTTAAAATTGAAAACACGCGTTTTTCGCGAGTTAACTTCTCATAAATTTACTCGCAAAAAATGCCTTTGAAACACAAAACTTTTCACAGGAAGACTTTACTCACGTAACAGTCGCGAGATAATCCCGAAATCCTCTGTCTGAAATTTTATGTTTTCATATTTTGCCTTAACTCATTTTCGCGAGAAGAGCTTAGTCGCGAGCTTCTCGTGAAAATGCCTCTGAAGGAGTTCTTTATAAAAAATATGAAAAATGCAATTTGAACAAAAACTCAAAATACGAAAGCTTTAAAAACATTTTCAAAAACATATAAAATACTTAAAAATCTGTTTGGGTTTAATCGACAAGCAAATGAGAATACACATCACATTTGAGCATGTACAATCACACAAATGAAATAAGCATTCATTGAACGAAAGTCTTGTGTGCTGTGTGTGAGTATCAAATGTGGAATAATTCTTAGTCCAAAGTGAAGTTTCAATGATCAATTCAATCAAGTCATACACAACTAGTACTAAGTCACATGGTCTATCTCAATTATAGAAATGAACATATTTGACCTCCCATAAAAAAATGATTACATATCTTTGAAACTTTTCATTTGGCTTCTTTACAATTCATAACATTTGATCATTTTTTATCTTTACATCTCATTTTGAGATCGATGCCTGAAATTTTTTATATTTCAATTTTGTGTGTAAGCTTTTGGCTTTTTAGGCACCGTACTTTTTAATACAAGTCGCTTTTCCTTTTTCCTATTTAAATACTAGTATATGCAACGGCTTTTGTAACTCATTATCTCTTTTCGAGATTTGACATTTGTTAAACTATAAAGCAAAAACATAAAAATGTGTGCAAAAATATATAGGCACAAGTCTATGCAAGTATCAAAATCATCAAGACTATTGACCAATCATTCATGACAAGCTTAAAGATTGAGTTACAACAGTCACACATAAATTTTAAGATTTTTCCTACAAAGATAGATGTGCATACATAACAAGCTAAGCTCGAAAATGCACTACACTATTAGTACGAAGGTACTAGGCCAAACTCATATATGATATATACAATACAAGCAATCAAACTTTTTGGAGATTTTTCAATTATTATAGGTTTTTGAATTTTTTAACACACTCAAAAACAAAATATGTAAAGTAAGATCAACAAAAAAAGTGCATGCAAAGAAATGCAAGATCCACAAAATGCATGAAGGGTCTTACAAAGATCGAAAGAATTAGATCAATGACCAAAAGAGTATAAGCTCAACTATAGGAACCCTTTTCTCATCCAAATGGAATGATTGTTTGAAGTGAGTGTGTAAGGTTGAATTTAATCAACCATTCTGTTGGCTTTATTCCATGCAAATTTGCTCGTAATTCAACATTTAGAAACCTTGTATTTAGGTGGGAATTATGTTAGGATAGTGTGTGAGAGAGTGTGAAGAAAAGTTCAAAAGTGTGCAACTCAGTAAGGCCTCGCGACTGGATCTCGTGACTGGCTCGCAGCTGACAAATCGCCAAAGCAGGCACACGTGTGAAGCATGTAGAGGAACTGAAGAGTCACGCCAGCTATTGCACTACAAGTCAAAAGTCCCAAGCTAGCCAGGCAATTAACTCGCGACTCAGTCCAATCACGAGGCCAAGTCGCCAGACCACCCTGTTTGTTACAAAATTAACTCTTCGCATTCCATACACACCCTATTATATATAGAACCTTATACCCACGAATTCTAGAGAGAATTTTGAGAGAGAAACCCTAGAGAAAAATAAGATTGACTCATCCACAATCTTTATCCTTTGATTTTCCAAATTCTTATACTCTCACCCTCTCCATTATTACATCCTTGAGAGGTACATGAGCCAAAACCTTTCTTCACCATAACTATATCTGTGAGGTGGCTATTTGGTGCTTGGGAAGCAATTAGAAGTGGACCAATTGATATTGATTGATACTATGGGCTATAGCAGGATCTGGTAAGGTAGAGAAAACAAAGGTTCGACGTAACCTCGTTGGAGCAAGAAGTTTGGAGGGCTTAGGTACATTGGGTAGATTAGGCTTGGAGGGTCTTCTACTGTTCATGTATCCCAACTTGATTCTCTAGTGATTATTGACTGTTTGGAGGGCGGTGGAGAGGTTTTACACCGAGGATTTCGGTTTCCTCTTCGATAACACATCGTCGTATTGTCTTTGTGTTTACATCTCTCTTCCCTTAATCTTTGTCATTTAATTTCTATTGTGATTGTGATTTTATTTGGTTTAGATTGTTTTATCAATTCTGTTTTAGCTTATGTTCATGTCCCACACATACATTATTCGATTATAAGATTAAATTGGTAATTTGTAATTTGGGGGTCTAAACGTTCATAAGTATTTTATACTCTATTTAAATATTCAATTGGTATCAGAATGGGTACACTTATTATGGTTTAAATACCTAAGTATGATCCTTGACCCCTTGTGTTTATTTTCCATGGATAGTGCTTTGTATGCCTCTATGCATGTTTTAGATGTTGATAAATGTAACATGCCACATGTTTGTGAAAATGCCTCTATGATTGATAATCCTCATGATTGTGATGCTATGTTACATGAATCCTTGGATGTTGTTGATATTCCTAATATCAAACTCTTGAATAAAAAGACTTAGAAGTTTAATAAGGATTTGAGTAAGTTATTTTGTGAAAATGATTATTTGATTGCTAAGCTCAATAAATCCAACAAATTGGTTAAAAGATATAAGAAACTTGCTGAAAATTCTATTGAAAAGCTGAAAGAGTTTAAATGTTTGAATATAGACTTGGATGCTAAACTTGTTTTGTCTAACAAACTTGTTGATGAGCTAAAATATGAGAATGAATCTCTGAAAATGCATGCCAAGTGTTTGATTGCTAAACCTATTGCTAAAAATGATGAAAATATATGTTGCAATCATGTTATGGTACCCAATTTTGTGCCTATTGTGTGTTCTACCTCAAAAGAAAAATCGGTGTACATTCGTCCACATAAAAGAAATCAAAAGGTGAAAAGAAAGGTTGTTAAGTCAAAGCCTCCATTTAGGTCTCAATCTAAGGTTTTGCATGGATCTAAGTTTGTTCCAACTTGCCACTATTACGGTATGATCGATCATAAGACCTCAATACTCCAAGTTGAAGAGAGAACAAAACAATGTTGCTAGATCGCTTCCCAAAAAGTCTAGTAGACCTAAACGCATTATTTGTCACCATTGTGGTGCCTTTGGTCATCTAAGATCTCAATGCTCTAAGTTTCATACTTTTAAAATAATCAAAAGAAAAGAGAAACTTGAACTTCTTGGACGTTATGCTAAAAATGGTAAATCAAATTTGAGTAAAAATAACATGTTGTTAAAGAAAGTGTTTAATGTTCTTAACTCCTTGTCTATATGCATCTTCGGTTCTCATTCTTCCAACCCTCGTCTCACTTCTCATGAAATACGCATTCCAAAAAATCGTTGTGTTTGGATGAGGAAGTGTTCCTATGGTTGAGATTTTGCTCTTTTGGTCCTTGATCTAATTCTTTCTATCTTTGTAAAACCCTTCATGCATTAGATGCTTCATTGTCATGCATTTATGCATCATGCATCTCTTTATATGCATTATTTTGATTGTTTTTGCCTTTGATCTTACTTTTATGCTTTTGTTTTTGTGTGTGTAAAAATCCTAAAACACATAAAAAGTGAAAAATTCAAAAAGTTTAATCGTATATGTTTGAGCACATTTCACATATGAGTTTGACCTAGTACCTTCATACTAATGGAGTAGTGCATTTACGAGCTTAGTTTGTTTTGTATGCACATTTGTCTTTGTAGGAAAAATCTTGAAATCTATGTGTGATTGTTGTAAATCGATCTTAAACTTGTCATGAATGATTGGTCAATAGTCTTGATGGTTTTGATACTTGCATAGACTTGTGCCTATATATCTTCCCACACTTTTATTTTATTTTATTTTATTTTTGCTTAAAGAGCTCAACCAATGTAAATCTCAAAATGAAAAGAGATAATGAGCTGCAAAAATCGTCGCATACACTAGTATTCGACTAGGAAAAAGGGAAAACGACTTTTATGAAAATGTAAGATGTCCAAAAAGCCAAAGGCGTAGTGCATTTACGAGCTTAGTTTGTTTTGTATGCACATTTGTCTTTGTAGGAAAAATCTTGAAATCTATGTGTGATTGTTGTAAATCGATCTTAAACTTGTCATGAATGATTGGTCAATAGTCTTGATGGTTTTGATACTTGCATAGACTTGTGCCTATATATCTTCCCACGCTTTTATTTTATTTTATTTTATTTTTGCTTAAAGAGCTCAACCAATGTAAATCTCAAAATGAAAAGAGATAATGAGCTGCAAAAATCGTCGCATACACTAGTATTCGACTAGGAAAAAGGGAAAACGACTTTTATGAAAATGTAAGATGTCCAAAAAGCCAAAGGCGTAGTGCATTTACGAGCTTAGTTTGTTTTGTATGCACATTTGTCTTTGTAGGAAAAATCTTGAAATCTATGTGTGATTGTTGTAAATCGATTTTGAGCTTGTCATGAATGATTGGTCAATAATCTTGATGGTTTTGATACTTGCATAAACTTGTGCCTATATATCTTCCCACACTTTTTTTTTTTTTTTTTTTTTTTGCTTAAAGAGCTCAACCAATATAAATCTAAAAATGAAAAGAGATAACAAGCTGCAAAAATCGTCGCATACACTAGTATTCGACTAGGAAAAAGGGAAAGCGACTTTTATGAAAATGTAAGATGCCCAAAAAGCTAAAGGCTTACTCATCAAATTGAAATATCAAAAATTTCAAGCATCGATCTCAAAATAAGATTTATTGATTCAAAATGATAAAATATTATGAATTGTAAATAAGCCAAATGAAAAGCTTCAAAGATATGTAATCATTTTCTTGTGAGAGATTATATATGTTCATTTGTATAATTGAGATAGATCACTTGACTTAATACTAGTTATATATGACTTGATTGAATTGATCATTGAAGTTTCACTCTAGACTAAGGACTATTCCACATTGATACACACACATAACACACATGCCTAATGTTCAATTAATGTCTTATTCATTTGTTCGATTGTACTTGTTTAAATGTGATGAGTGTGTGCTCAACCATATATGGATCAATCCAAAAAAAATTTTGATAATTTTATATGTATTTGAAAGTGATTTTTATCATTCTTTGTGTTCATGTTTAATGCTTACTTTGTTTTTCAATGTTTAAACATGTTCTTTGTTGAAAAAATAGGTGTCAGAATTTTTGGCTACTCATTCTAGCTATTTGCACAAGTAGTGAGTTTTGGCTACTCATTTTGGCGACCTGCCTAGTCCCAAGACCAAGTAGTGAGTTTACACAGAAGGGTTTCGCGACTCACTCATAACTCAGCTCGTGACTCGCCAGTCGCGAAACACCCAGAAATAGCTTTTTAAAGGGCTTTTTGGGGGAAACCTGTTTTAAACCTCTCTCATCCTCTCTTAAACCCCTCTTTCAATATTTTTACATCAAAACACAATCAATTTGAATGGTTTTTCATTCCATTAACTTCTCCAAGGTAATTCTAAACTATTTTCTTTGATTTTGATCATTAGATTCTGTTTTGGAGAGTTTTTATGCTCTCTGTTGGGATTTTCATCATAGGGGTTGGAGAGACTTAATTTTTATCAAATTTTTGTATGAGATTGGTTTCTTTTGATGATTTTCTTTGGGTGTTGGCCCCTTATGGCAAAAAGAGCATGTATTAAGGGTGGATTTCAAGATGTTCATGCATTGTTTCACATTGTTGTTCATAGTGTGCACGCTAAGTGTTTGATAAAATGTCTCTTAGGCATTTTCTTACTTTTTTGGACTCCGATGAGTACCGAACTTTGGGGTTTCTTATGTTTCCTCACTAGAACCATGTTTGGTTCATTGGTTGTGTATTTAACACACCTTACCTCACATGTGCATTTTCAATACTTTGGTCATGCATTGCACGTAGTCACCTCTTGCACACAACTTTACTACCCTTGTCATGTATTGGTCTATACCTTATTTTTTCATCCTAAGATGTCATGTTTACCTTATACTTTGTAGCATTTTGTTTTGTCTTCGTTTGAGCTTCATTTTCTCATTCATTTTGCACCCATCATGCATCATTATCATTGTTCATACCATCATCTCTTGCCCTCATTTTTTCTTAACCCTTTATTTATTTGTGACAAAAAGGGAGAGAGTATACTCTAGACGACTCAGTGCAGTCGCAAGGCCAAGTCGCCAAACCACCCTGTTTGTTACAAAATTGACTCTTCGCATTCCATACACACCCTACTATATATAGACCCTTATATCCACAAAATATAGAGAGCTTCCAAAGAGAATTTTGAGAGAGAAACCCTAGAAAAAAAACAAGATTGACTCTTCCACAATCTTCATCCTTTGATTCTCCAAATTCCTCTACTCTCACCATTTCCATTGTTACATTCTTGAGAGGTACATGGGCCAAAACCTTTTCTCACCATAACCATATCTATGAGGAGGCTATTTGGTACTTGGGAAGCAGTTAGGAAGGGACCAATTGATATTGGTTGATGCTATAGGCTATAGCGGAATCTGGTAAGTTAGAGAAGACAAAGGTTCGGCGTAACCTTGTTGGAGCAAGAAGCTTGGAGAGCTTAGATACACTGGGTAAATTAAGCTTGGAGGGTCTTCTACTTTTCATGTATCCCAACTTAATTCTTTAGTGGATTATTAACCGCTTGGAGGGCAGCAAAGAGGTTTTACGCTTAGGACTTCGATTTCCTCTTCAATAATATGTTGTTGTGTTGTCTTTGTGTTTGCATCTCTCTTCCCTTAATCTTTACCATTTAATTTCTACTATGGTTGTGATTTTATTTGGTTTAGATTATTTTATCAATTCTGTTTTAACTTATATTCATGTTATGCGCATACATTGTTTGATTATAAGCTTGAATTAGTGATTTGTAATTTTGGGGTCTAAACGTTCATAGGTGTTTTATACACTATTTATATTCATGTTCTGCACATACATTGTTTGATTATAAACTTGAATTGGTGATTTGTAATTTGGGGGTTTAAACGTTTATATGTATTTTAGACACTATTTGAACATTCAGAGTGTCTCATGAGAAGTGAGACGAGGGTTGGAAGAATGAAAACCGGAGATTCACATAGACAAGGAGGTAAGAACATCAAAAACTTTCTTCAACAACTTACCATTTTTCCCAAAAACCGATTTTGCTTTTACAACACAACTTCCAAGAAACTCAAGTTTCTCTTTTTTTTTTTTTTTATTCTTTTAAGAGCTTGAAATTTAGAGCAATGAGGTCTTAGATGACCAAGGGTACCACAATAATGACAAACATCGTGTTTAGGTCCATTAGGCTTTTTGTGAAGAGATCTAGTAATATGGTTTTATTCTCTCTTCAATTTTGAACATTAAGGTCTTATATGACCAATTACACCACAATTATGGTAAGTTGAAACAAATTTAGATCCATCCAAAACCTTAGATTGAGACTTAAATGGATGCTTAGGCTTAGAAGTCTTTCTCTTCACCTTTTGGTTTCTTTTGTGTGGAGGAATGTACACTGATTTGTCTTTAGAGGTAGAATTCACAATAGGTACAAAATCGGGTACCACAACATTATTTCAACAAATATTTTCATCCTTTTTAGCAATAGGTTCAGCAATCAAACACTTGGCATACATCTTAAGACATTCATTTTCACATTTTAGCTCATCAACAAGTTTGTTAAACAAAACAAGTTTAGCATCCAAGTCCACATTCAAACATTCAAACTCTTTCAGCTTTTTAAGAGAATTTTTAGTAAGTTTCTTATATTTCCCAACTAATTTGTTGGATTCATTGAGCTTAGCAATCAAATCATCATTTTCACAAAATAACTTGCTCAAATTCTTATGAAACTTGTTAGCCTTTTCAAGAGTTTAATGTTAGGAATATCAATAACATCCAATGATTCAGGTAACATGTCATCACAATCAAGATGATTAACACTCATAAAGGCATTATCACAAACACATGGCATGTTACAATCAACAACATCTAAAACATCCATAGAAGCATACAAAGTACTATCCATGACAATTAACACAAGGGGTCAAGGATTACACTTAGGTAATGAAACCAAAATAGGTGTACCCACTCTAATACCAATTGAAAGCTCGAATTTGTGTGAAAACACAAGATCTATTTAGATCCCCAAATTAAAATTACAGCTTAGTTGATTTTACTCTAACTTAATTAAAGTGTGGAACAAGAGCAAATAAGCGTAATGAACCGATACTACTCTAGTGCATACACATCAACAATAAACAATAAAAGTAAAGCACAAGAGTAAGGGAAGAGAGATGCAAACACAGGTAACACCGAGATGTGTTATCGAAAAGGAAACTGAAGAATTCGGCGAAAAATCTCTCCGCCGCCCTCCAAGTGGTAATTGATCCACTAAAGAATAAAGTTGGAGTACACGAATAACAAAAGACCCTCCAAACCTAATCTACCTAATATACTTGAGCCCTCCAAGCTGCTACCAACTGACTTAGCGAAACCTTGTCTTCTCTAGCTCTTCGGATCCCGCAATACACCTGATTATATCCGCCAAGCCTCGCTAGCTTCTTTTGGTAAATCCCCAAAACTTCCCAAACTCCACAACACTCTTTACACTCTGAAAAGGTGTGGGTTGTGTTTGTGCACAAATCTCCTCTCAAGGTATAACCATGGAAGAGGGAATGAGAAGAGGCTAGAATGATTTCTCACTAAGAATGAGTAGCTCTCTCTCTAAAAAATGGGTGTGTGTGTGTTGTAGAAAACCTATCTAGGATTTTTCTCTCTAAATGGCCTCTTTACAATTTTTGTGGGTAATAAGGGTATATATAGTATGAGTGAAGGGTAAGAAAGTCACACTTAAAATCCTCTGGGCAGAATGTTTCGCGAGTACCTTGCGAGAAGGCCTTACCCGCAAGACACTCACGAAACTAATAGCTTAACACGACTCTTTAACTTCCAGTCATGTGCTTCTCACGTGGCTCTTTCGCGGGTTAGCTTCTCACAAGCTTGACAGCCTGACACGACTCTTTAGCTTCCAATCATGTGCTTCTCATGTGGCTCTTTCGTAAGTTAGCTTCTCATAAGCTCCTCGCGATCTTCTCGCAAAATCCACTTGTTTTTCCAATACATGTTTAATTCTTCACCAACTTAATACTAAATGTTAGGAAATTTAAACCCCGGTTGATATAATTAACAAGTTTTAAACCCAAGTTATTAATTAGATTTATTATGAATATAATTGTTAAAACAAACAAACATCAATATCATGTCAAGATCATGTAGCGGAAAAATAAATAAGACAAGATATGATGACCTTGGAAAACCAATGAAACCAACCAGTTTCATAGTAAAAAACCTAGAGAAAAACCTTCTTGAAAAGCAATTCACTATAGTAAAGAGAAGTTTCAAATCTAGTACAAAACTTTTGTTCCTAGACTCAACAATCCCCGTAGATGAACTTACAGCAGAAACCTTCTATCGCTTCAGAACCTCTGAACTCTTCAATACATGAACGCCACCCTTTTTGTTGCACGGATCCCAGTACATGACTAATTCACCAACTTGAAGAAGATTGTTGGCTGCAAAATTCTTCACTTCATTAACAATGAAGATTAAGAAGCACTTGGTTACAAAACTCTAAGGCGCAAAGACGCATTAGTTTCTTTCAGAGAGAATAAGGCATCGGTCACCTTTTGCATATGTTCTCCTTGTATTCTCTTATGTGATGACTTCTAAAATAAGCCTTATATAAGTCTAAGGTTGTGAGAAAAGAAACCCTACACAAATACACAAGCCTAGCCCAAAAATCAGAATTGAAAATCTGAATTCCCATAACCTCGATCGATCGGGGGGTGTTGAGTAGGTGTCGAGCTTTAAACCTCGATAGATACAGCTATTGAGAAGCTATCGAGGAGTTTTCGAGGAGACAGGAGCATTCTTGATCGATCCACCAGCTATCGAGCAACTGTCGAGCTATCTATCCGTAGGTGTCGAGCTATTTATCCAGTTTTAATGAACAACTTTTCTTCACTTGTTTCTTGATCCAATCTTCATGACTTTAATACTAGACTTGAACATATTTCTTGAAGTATTAAACACATCTTAGATCTACCTATATACAAGTAAAGTGCGTTTTGTCAAAGGATTAGTCAATTACATAAAAGAATGATATATGTTCTTAACAAGTGAAACACATATGTCCTAACACTAAACCTAATATAATAAAATCCCATAAAATTAAAGCAATTACAACACTTTTTATCATGGAATAAAGTCAACATAAAACATGGTTGTAAATCACAACTTTACACTTTACTTACCTTTTGCTTTTAAAAAAAAAAAAAAAAAAAAAGTTACTATATTTGTGTTGAGGAAGAAATGACGAAGCCAAAAGCTAAGCAAATTTATAATGATTTGTTTGCTTCAGTTAATGCCTTTTTTTGCTGCTCTTGCCTCTTGCATATGAACATATTCACGAGAGAGAGAGGGAGAGAGAGAGAGAGAGAGAGAGTATTAAAAAAAGAGATATGAAAAGCAAAAGGTAAGATAGGAATAGGGCTGTCCATCAACTCGTCAACTCGACCCACCTGTCTAACCCAATCCAACTCGAAGGCCCACAGGTAGATCAAACTACCTAGACGGGTTGGGTGCAAGTCAGTTAAAGACAAAATTTCGGATTTCGATTCAATTTCAGGTTCCAAAACTCATAACCCATAGAAACCGACCCAACCCGTGAGAAGTTTGAAAAAAGGCAAAAAATTTGACCCATGAACTTTTATTCTACCAAAAAAAAAAAAAAAAATCACGCTCTCTTTCTCCCTCTATGATCTTTCTCTCTTACATCCCTAACCCTAACCCCTTCCTACAGCCGTCACCGCCGTCAAGTTGGCCTATTGCCACCATTGTTGTCAAGTTGGCATATTGTCGCCTCTGTTGTCAAGTTGCTTAAACCCAACTCTCGAAGCCTCCTCTAATATGCTTGAAATAATCCTTTGATCTTGTGCATCCAATGGTGGGTTAGTAAAAAATGTAAATTTTTCTTAGATATCGCACTAATCTTGTGATGGATGTGGTGATGATGGGGGAGGGGAGTGGTGGTGGTGGTGCCGATTTAGTGTTATATCTCTCTTTTCTTTCTTTATTTCAATCCTTAAATTTGAGGTCTTGTCTGTGCTATGTGATTTCTGCAGTTTGTGTTTAGGTTTATGTCCTTTAGGTTTTGATTTCTTTGTGTTCTTTTAGGTTGATTTCTATGTGTCCTTTTAGGTGTTGATTTTGTGTTTTTGGATTGATTTCTCCATGTCTATGTTCTTTTGGGTTTTGATTTCTGTATTGTTTCATTTGTTTGGGTTATGATTTCTCGGTTTTCTTCTTTTGCTTCAAACCTGAAATTACCCAACGGCTCTGACCTACTCAACCGATGACCCAAGTTGCTAGCTTCGACCTGAACATATGGTTGGTTGTGGGTCCATTTTATGTTCACCCGAGCCAATTGGGTCGGGTACGGATTAACCCAAAACCCAATCCAACCTGACTCGTGGACAACCCTAGATGGGAAAATTATATGTACAGAACTATTGTTGAACCAAATGTGTCGATGTATGGATTTCAAAATGTGTGGTAGTTGGGATATTAACATGTAGAATGTGTGAAGGGAAAAAAATATTAAGTGGGCAATGATATTGCTACTCATTGGTGCACTTACTTTTTGTTATTTGAAAGGTTAAAAAATAACTAAAATATTTTATAGTGGGCTTGTGGGTTGTGGGTGCTTGTATATGTTTTTTTGTTTTTATTTTGGTTGAATTATGTTGAGTGGTGTCTAAAAGTTGGTAAGCTAAAGTTTAATGTTTTACTATTATTTAATTTTTTAGTTTAAATGACCAGTTATAAAATTATTAATTAATTTATTTTTATAATTATTAATTTATTTATTTATGACATTATCGGTTCAACCATTAGTTTGACCATCGGTCTGACCTCGGTTTGATCATAAAACCAAGAACCACTCACCATTCTGATTCTTTGACTGTACCAGTTTTTAAAACCACACTCCTCTCACGAATTTAAATAGGATCACTTACTCCTAACATTCTTGAACCCTTGACCCTTCAACTACCTTCCACTCTCACCTCATCGTTAACTCAACCATAAATCTACCACTCCTTGTTTGGTGGCAAAGCCATAAAATTTTATAGGAGGGACCAAGTTAAATACAATAAAAATCTTAAGTAAAAAAAAGCTTTATTTGGTAAATTAATTGTAATTGAACGAAATTTTATCACACAATATTTAATAATACTAAAATTATTTATAAGGAAAATTATTATTACACACATTATATAACTATCACTATTCTATTTATAAATAAAGCCAAAAAATTAAAGTGAGTTTGTAGTTATCTCAATGCTTCATTATAATAATTACACATATTATTATTATTATTAAATATAATAAGACATAAACAAACATATAAGTATGATAATAAACAATTACAAATAACAATACATTGTTATCAAAACTAAGAATAACATAAAACATTAAAAGTTGCATTGTTGTAGAGTGTAGACCACTCCTACCCAAAAAAAAAAAAAAAAATGTGTAGATCACAACTTTGTTAACAAACCATATAGATAGGTAGCACGATTACTGAAACTAAATATAAAATAAAATATCACCGTTTACTCTTGGCGCGATGGTCATTCCATAAGTATAAGTGTTTATGGGGTGTGAGGGGTAAAAGTAGGAGTTCAAATCTTTAGGAAGAAGCTTCACACACATATACACTTAAATTGGATTATAATAGAATTTCTATCTTGTACAATATATGTAGACTCCAGTTATACAAATTGCACACAACGCATTGATGAACAAATCTAGAGTGATGGCTTCAAGTGATGGTTAGAGTGAAGTCCAACTATGGCTAGGCAACAACTAAAGCTGGTTTTTTTATAATTAGAGATTTGGGTTTTTTTTTTTTGTGGGAGATTAACTCCACAATGGTTGTTTGGTTTTTGGGTATTCATGGATTCCGTCAAAGGAGGTGACAAATTGAGGGGTGTTGATTGCTGGTTGCTGTTGTAAAAGTTAAAGAAATTATTTGCATTTTAAGGTTAGAGATGGAGTGAAATAGGGAGAACCAAAGAGGAGTCCTAGAATAGAGAACCAAAGAGAAAAGAGCAGTCGCACAAGAGTTCGGGTACAAATTCCGAAACTTGAAAGAAATAAATAAATTTATTTTTAAAAAATAAAATAGTGTTTATGTGGAAAATTATGGAGCTTCCAAAGATTAGGTGGCACAATATAAGAAGGTCAACAAAAAGTCAAATGTTTCAGTTGTATAGTATTTATAGATGAGTATTTGAATTATCTTTTATAATTGACACATTAATATAAGACTTATATAATAAAATTTGTAGTATCTGTAACTATAAAAAAAATTGTTTGAGACATTGGATTTAATCACATATGTCTAGACGTAAAGGTCATGATACAAAGATTAGTTTATTTATTTGAAAAATAAGGGTAAATGTCTCTGTTTTTTTGTTATGATTTTTTTAAACATAACATTTTTTTCTCCATTTTCATATTTTTATGCCAAATTTTTGAAAAGTAATTTTTAAAAATATATTAAATTATACCATCTGTATATTTACAATATTAAACACATACCGTATTTTACTAACTATGGGAAAATGCTTTAAAGTGGACATGAAAAGTTGATATTGAGTTAAAAATGATTAAACACATACTTTCTCCCCTCTTCCCGTGTGTGTGTGTTAAAAATACTTAGGCTATGTTTAATAACCATTTTTTTCCTCAGTTTTCTGTTTTCAAAAACAATTTTCTATTTCCTAAGGAAAAAATTTGTTTGGTAACTTATTTTAGGCAAAAATCAAAAACTATTTTCAATTTCCATATTGTGAAGGAAGCTGAAAATAGGTCTTGAGCTATTTTTATTTTTCAGTTTTCACTCTCCTTAGAAAACATGCTAAAACATGCTAGTTACATGGCCTATTAATGAACTAGCACACTGGTTTGACAGGCAATTTAAGGAAACTGTAAGAGCAATATGCCGCCTGGGAAAATTCATTATATGTTCTTTTCAAAGCAATGAAGTGCATCCACATATTGCTAACAATACCAAATTCTTTCCATATTTTAAGGTAATCTCAAATTACTATTCATTTTATCATGCAAATATTATTTGCTCATATATGTTAATACTTGTGTTTATTTTTTTTTTCTAGAAATGTATAGGCGCAATTGATGAAACATATATCAATGCATGAACTCCAGCATCAAAGCAAGTCAGCTATAAGAATAAAAAGGCCACAATCGACCATAATATAATGTGTGCATGTGATTTTGATATGAAGTTTACGTTTGTTTACACGAGTTGGGAGGGTACAGCCAATGACTCACGAGTATTTTTAGATGCACCCAGAAAATAATTTCCCATGTCCTCCATCTGGTAAGATATATTGTTGCTTCGCTTATATATTTACAATTTTCAAGTTTAATCCATTCACCATGTTATACTTCTCTCTATCTTATTATTATTTTGTTAGGTGGCTATTATTTAGTGATTCTAGTTATCCATGCACCTTGGGGTTTCTACCTTTGTACCGTACTGAGAGATACCATCTATGAGACTTTTGAGGTGGGGATCATCCTGAAGGTGCTAAAGAGCTTTTGATTATAGACATTCTTCTCTTCGTAATGTAATTGAAAGATGTTTTGGTGTTTTAAAGACACAATTTCCAGTCTTAAAAATGATGCCTCATTATAAACCATGTTGAAAAGGGAATATGATGAGAGCCTGTTGCACAATTCATAACTTTATTCGAATGGCAACAAGAAATGATCGCTTGTTTACTCAGTTCAATATTGATAACCTTATTATTGAAGGTGAAGGTATAAATAATTCGGGTGAGCCATTGTACACTGTTAACTTAACTGATCAAGCTGCTAAAACTATGGCAACTTCTAGGGATTAAATCACAAGATTGATGTTGGCAAATAATAGGCATCATTGATGCCACGTTATTATTATTATTATTATTTGGATGAAATTGATTCCCTGGCATTGATGCCACGTTGTAAACTTCAGTTATTGATTATCTTTTATAACACTTGATTAAAGTGTTATAGTTTCAGTCTTACTTATATGATTAAAGTTTCAGGCTTTAATGTTGATGGGGATTAACTCAATACAACACGTCCTTTGTTGTCGTCCAAAGCTTAACAACTTCTAAAGAAGATATGCATAACACTCATCCTTCTATAATAGTGTGATCCAATGAAGGTCCTCCACAGAAGACTTTATCTATAGATGACCAAATTAGACTTGTGTATTTTATAGAAAATCCTCTAAAGGTTTCACATAAACAAAACGCGACATGCAGCTTGATATATGGAAAAAATTCCATGCACTCCGCACCACAAACCCCATTTTCTTCATTGACCACCACCATCACCCATGATGGTGATAGATCTAAACAAGTAGACCCACGTCTAACTCTCTATAAAAGGAGTAGATCCCATCCACCCAAGGTAAGTTCTAACCATTCACTATTTTCTATCCTTATGTTCTAAAGAGAAAATTGAGTTAATTATTGGAGGGTCTTTGGCCAGGTCACACCGGTCATCTTTGATAATTCTTCCTTTCTTTTCAGGATTTACAGCCATTAACATAGTTCGAGGCATTCCATCCTACTGATTTTCGTGTACCATCAAATGTTATATACAAAAATAATTGATTTTATAATTCCTCTAGGTGTAAGGATTTTAAATACTTTGGAGCAAACATGTTTTTGAATTAGAATAAATATATATATATTTTTTAAATTAATCAAACAAAACAAAATTAAACTTTTTCAAAAATAACTACCAAACAAATTTCCTAAATTTTGTTTTTGGAAAATATGTTTTTCCTTTCAATTAACCAAATGAGTTTTTCATTTTGAAAATAGAAAAATTTTGATTTTTTTTAAAAAAAAAATTTCCCTTGCAAAACAAGAAAACGAAAGCAGATACCAAACATGACCTTAGTATTCTTAAAAAAAAAGAAAAAAAGAAATTGATATTGATGTCGTGGCCCTCGTGGGCGCCTCCTAGGAGATATTAAACATATACCTTCTTCCCTCTCTTTGTGTTTGTTAGGGTATGTTTGTTTAGAGGTAAAATTGGATGGATGAAAAACTTTGTAAAGAAAATGGGATGTAAAACTTTTTTTAGTGTATTTAGTTAGGTGAGGTGGAAAGAAAATAAATGGTGAGGCTCATGTGTTTTATCTCCTGGCCTACCCAAAAGTTCTCTCAAAAATGGAGAGAAAACTAAAAAGAGAAAATGAGATTGTTTAATGAACAAAAATGCCTATGTCTAATTCCTTTTGTGTGTGTGCGCGCGCGCGCGTGCATGCGTGCGTGCGCGTGTGTGTGAAAGAGATGGGCACATGTGTGCATGCGCATGCGTGCGTGCGTGTGTGTGTGTGAAAGAGATGGGCACATGGGCACATTGCCTCTTTCTTTTATTTTCCTTTTATTTTTCTTTTCTTTCCTGGACAACTAGACATTGCTTTTATTTATTTATTTCTTGGGCTGAGGGTGGGCACATTGCCTTTTTTTTTTGGGGGGGGGGGCTGCTGGTGTGATAGTTGTTTTATTTTTTTTAATTAGACATTTTTTTTTGGAACATGATTTTTATTTTTTAATAAATTGGGTGATTGCTTTTTTTTAAAAAAAATTTTAATTGGCCATCATTTTTTAACAAGGATATATGAGTAAATTTATACAAATTTATTTTTTCCATCTCTCAACTTTTCCATTCACAACTAAATAAAAAAGAGAGAAACTAAAATTTTTTCTATTCTCCTATTATTTTCTATTCTTCTACTTTTTCACCTCTCCAATCAAATGAACCCTTAAATATATATATATATATATATACACATATATTTAGAAAGGTGTTAAAAGTGTGTGAAAATATGTGTGTTAAGTATATATATATATATATATATATTATAAAAAGGTGTTAAAAAGTGTGTAAAAATATATATTTTTTAAAAATATGTATAGGTGGAAAAATGTGTGAAAATAAGTATATTATTATTTAAAATTTGAAACAGAATTTTAAAAAAAAAAAATCGATATTGATGGCGTGGCACTCGTGGGTGCCTCCTAAGAGATATTACTTTGCATAATTTCCATATATAAAAGGAACGGTTGAACCCTAATTATCTTTACAGCTGACTCTATAGAGAAATTTGCCCCCATCGCTTACCGTGCTTCCTACTTCCGGTGCTCGTTCCTACTTGATCTTTCCATTTTCGGTTTAGATCTAAGTGCTACTTTTCTACTTTCGCGTTTAGACCTCCGTTGCCATCCACTGCTAGTAATCCACCGGTCCCTTTCTCTAAATCTTCCCGCCGTACGTTCGCGTCGTCTACCTATTCTGCAAACTTGTTCCAGTAAGTGGTGTCTAACATATTCTATGCTATTGGTTTTTTTTTTTTTTGTTGAGCAATTGGTTTATTAAAACAACGAGAGGCAGGTAGCTCTTCTATCTTCGATCTCCTCGATTAGCACAGACTCAGGGAGGGAGGAGATCGAGATGGTTTCTACCTAATTCTGCTTCCAAAGGATCTTCTGGAATCTCCTTTTATTTTCGCTTTTTTATTTTTTATTTTTATTTTCATTATTGCCTATAATGTTTTATATTAAATAATTTTGATTTTACCATTGAAAGAGAACTAAAACTAATTGTTTAATAATTTAAAAGATTGGATAAATTTAGTTTTATTCTTGTATAGATCTGATTTTATTTAAATTTACTTATATTTGATTCTGATATTGAATTCTTTGTGTATTTATTGTAAGGAAAAAGAATTATGGGTAGAAAGACAGATCAATTTTGGGTGTATGTTGAGAAACTCCCCAAGCGTCGTTTCAAATGTAGGTTTTGTGATTCTGAGTTCGGTGGAGGTGCCACAAGAATTAAGGCACACTTGGCTAAACTTCAAGGTCAAGGTATTGCTGTTTGTAAAAGAGTGACTGAAGATGTTCTAAAACAAGCTAGGGGATGGATCGAAACTAGCAAAACCTCAGTCAATGCTAAGGAAGTTGCTTATGAAGAAGTTATTGGACGGAATGGAAATGCATATGAAGAAGCTATGGCATTGATCCCGACTGGCAAAAGACTTAAGACTGGATCAACCTCAGTCAATGCTAAGGAAGATGTTCCAGCAGAAGCTCTGATCGCGACTAACAAAAAACTTTGGAGTGCATCAACCTCAGTCAATGCTAAGGAGCGTATAATCTTCTCTATCGAGAAGGGAAAAAATTTCACAGAGGTGTTTATCTAGTCCCAACTCTATATATAGTTGTTTATTTCTAACAAAACCACACTTTGGACACTTTGCAAACCTTTTCATGCTAATTCTCTTTTGCAGAACAAGGAAGAATACGTGGCTGAAATTATCATTGATGATATTGTTGACAGACTAGTTCCCAATGTGATTTCACTTTTCACTGTAAAAATTGATTTTGAGAAAATCGATTTTGAGTGGGAATTCAATGAGGATCTGAAAAATCTTCTTTTCACATTATTGAAGATTCGAGTTGTGTTACATGATGCTAAGGAAAGGCAACCAAGTGATGACTCCTTGAAGACCTGGTTAATGGAGCTTAGAGATCGAGTGTATAATGCTGATGATGTGCTGGACACACTATGCTACAAGTTTTCTTTTAAGGTACAGTTTCATAACCAAAATATGGATAAGGTAAACTTTAAATTATGCAATCTTGAAGAAGTTAAGACCATCAAACAATCGTTGGATAAAATTAGAGTGGAGTTGGTGGATTCAATTACCAAGATTAGCCTGGAAAAGAATATAGGCTCCTTCCAAGACGAAGAAAAAGAAGATGTTGTGGGAAGAAAATTCGATGTTGTAGATATAACGAAGCTAATTATTACTTCAGGCAATAAACAGAATATCACTGTTCTTCCTATAGTGGGCATGGGAGGACTTGGGAAGACTACTTTTGCAAAGCTAGTATTTGACCATGAAGCAGTAAAGAAAATTTTTGATGTACGAGCTTGGGTGCATGTCAGTAAAAGTTTCAATGTTGAAGGGATTTTAAGAGAAATTCTTAAATCTCTAGATGAAGAATCAATTGGCTTTGAGGATGAAGAAATAGAGCAAATACTTCAAGAACTTCAAAAGAAAATGCTGAGGAAGAAATACATTCTAGTGCTTGATGATGTTTGGAATGGAGCTATTGATAAATGGGACGTCTTTATGAGTCTCCTGAAAGGGATAAATTCAAATGTTGGAAATAATATTATTGTTACAACGCGAGATGATAACGTAGCACAGAAGATTAGGACACTTCCCCCATGGCACTTGGGAAAATTATCAAAAGATGATTGTTGGGATATATTCAAAAAAAGAGCATATGCAAATGAAGGAATTTCACTGCCTTTAGATTTTGAGGCTGTTGGAATGGAGATTGCTAAAAGATGTAGAGGGCTTCCATTGGCTGCAAGAGCTTTAGGGACAACCATGTTCTTTAAACGTGATATAAATGATTGGTTATCAATTCAAAATAATGAAATTTGGGATTTGTTGGGTGGTGATAATAGTGATATCTTTCCATTATTAAAGTTAAGCTTTGATCATTTTCCAACACCGTATTTAAAACGGTGTTTTGCATATTGTGCAATATTCCCTGAAGATTGTGAAATGAGAACGGATGAACTAATTCAGCATTGGATGGCTGAAGGTTTAATTAAACCATCTGGAGAAAGATCTATGGAGATGGAGATGGAGATGGAGATGGAGGATATTGGTAACATGTATTTCGATATTTTGTTGGCAACTTCTTTTTTTGTAACTGCTAAAAAGGATGCCTATGGTAATATCATCAGTTGCAAAATGCGTGATTTGGTGCATGATCTTGCACTTGCAATTTCAAGATTTGAAACTATGATTGTAGAGGGGGATTTCGCAGGTAATGTTAGCCGTGTACAACATTTTGTTGCCCGATCTGATGGCGAAACAACACCAACACCAAGAATTTCATTTACAGGAGATGGTTTCCCGAAATTGCGCACTTTAATTTTAGAAAATGCTGACTTTGACGACATGTTACCAAATTTGAAATGCTTGCGTGTCTTAAAGTTATCTGGGGATAATATAATAAAATTGCCAGATTCAATGGAGCATTTAATACATTTGAGGCTTCTTCACATCTCACACACTAAGATTGAGAGATTACCGAATTCCATCACCATGCTGTACAATTTGCAAACTTTAAGAATCAAAGATTGCTCTTATCTTAAAGAGCTGCCAAAAGATCTAAGCAGTTTGATTAACTTGAGGCATATTCATCTTGATGGTGTTTACATTGGGAGAATGCCTAAAGATTTGGGGCGGTTGACATCTCTTCAAACATTGCAATTTTTCACTGTGAATCCAGATGCAGGTTATCGAATTGAAGAATTGAAACACTTAAACAAGCTCAAGGGAGTGCTGGACATCTATAATCTAGAGCATGTGAGAGACAAGGAAGAAGCCAAAAGAGCAAATATAATAGAAAAGACCAAATTATACAAGTTGGGATTTCACTGGGATATTGATTCTAATCGAGGAGATAGGTATGATGGTGAAGAGATTTTATTAGCAAGAAAATATAATGATGAAGCGGTGTTAGAAGGCCTCCAGCCTCATCAAAATTTGAAAAGCTTAAGCATTACAGGGTTCAAAGGAGAGAAATTCTCGTCATGGATGTTGACAGGTCCTGATGCAAGGGATGGTTTTCTATTTGATAGTTTGATTGATATCACTTTAAGGCTCTGTAGTCAATGTAAACAAGTTCCACCTCTTGGGCATTTACCTTGTCTTAGTGTTCTTAAAATACAAGGACTGTGTAGCGTAACAAGTATAGGAACTCAGTTTTATGGGTATGGCGATCATAGCGTTTTCTTTCCATCTTTAAGAAGACTTGAATTGGAACAAATGACCAGCTTAGAGGAGTGGAAGGAAGCAGAGGAGATGACAACAGAAAGTAAGGTGTTTCCCTGCCTTAAGGAGTTGACCATTGCAGAGTGTTATAAACTTGTAAGTGCTCCAAGTCATTTTCCATCTCTTGAAAAATTACAAATCAGCAAGATTCGCAGCCCACCATTCAAAAATATTACTAGTAAGCTTACCACACTCAGGTCCCTCAATATTTATGATATCTCAGAACTTGATTTTCTGCCAATGCAGTTGTTTCAAAATAATATGGTTCTCAAGGATTTGATGATATTTAAATGTGTTGATTTGCTATCCATCTTGCCACAGCAGTATGTTATGCCTCTTCCCACCTCTCTCCAATTACTCTACATAGAAAATTGTGAGAACCTGAGCTATTTGCCAGTCCTCCTCTCGCTGGAGGAATTGGTAGTCTATGATTGTCCAAACCTGGAATATTTAGAAGATGCCAGACGCATGTTCAACAATAATTGGGGTGTTGATGACGTTCTATCCACTAGGCTACTATCTTGTTCATCTCTTTCATTACGTGATTGTCCTAATCTGACATCAATTCCTGATCTACGAGACTTACATTTTCTTACTAAATTAGAAATTATAAATTGCAGAAAGTTGAGGCGTTTACCCACGGGGTTATCAAAAGACTTGAATTCTTTGTCGATTGGTGGGTTTTGTGAGGAAATTCCTGATCTACAAGACTTTCATTGTCTTACTAAATTAGAAATTATAAATTGCAGAAAGTTGAGGTGTTTACCCACAGGGTTATCAAAATGCTTGAAGTCTTTGTCGATTGGTGGGTTTTGTGAGGAGCTAGAAGCTTTTCCTAGTCTTCATTCCATCTCACACTTGCAGACGTCCCTTAAAGATTTGACATTGATAGGGTGGGCTAAACCCAGCTCTCTCCCGAGTGAAATTCAACACTTCACTGCCCTTAGAGGTTTGGAGATACGGGACTTTGATGGAATGAAAGCTTTGCCCAAGTGGTTGGGTAACCTCTCTTCTCTTCAAAAGCTTCGAATTGATAATTGCAAGATCCTGATGAATCTGATTTCAATTCCAGATTTGCGAGAATTGCATTCTTTTATTGAATTAGTAATTAAAAAATGCCCAATGTTAACGTATCTACCAGAGGGATTATTTGATTGCCTCACCGGCTTAAAGTCTTTGGGGATTGGTGGGTTTTGTGAGGAGCTGGATGCCTTCCCCATTCCCCGTTCCGTCCAACACTTGCATGTGTCCCTTGAAATACTAAGATTGTATGGGTGGGCTAAACTCAATTATCTCCCGGATGAAATTAAAAGCTTCAAGGTCCTTAAAGAGTTCCATATAAATGGATTTGATGGAATAGAAACTTTGCCTGAGTGGTTAGGCAACCTTTCGTCTCTTCAAAAGCTGTCTCTTGGGTCTTGCAAGAACCTGATGTATCTACCCACAATTGCCTTGCGCCGCCTCACAAAATTGGAAAGACTGGAGATTATTGATTGTCCCAAATTAAATGAATATTTCCAAAGGAATACAACATTGCCCATCACCCAAAGATCCAAGTTAAAACGACGACTTTGAAGATGATACTGATGATCAGTAAGTTTACTCATATCTCGTATCCTCTTTTCTAACAATCTTATCTGATTTAAATTATCCCAGGACTAGGAGTATATTCCATTTCCTAATTGCCCCAATTTCTTGTTTTCTCTCTTCACTTTCCCCAAGTGTTCGTTTGCTTTTTATCTCAGCTTCTTTGCAAATAATCGAACTTTTGGTTTAACTATATATTTTGATAAACACTACGTATAGATAAGCTACCGGAAATTGTGGGATACCCAATTGGACAACAAATAATTTTGGTGCCTTTTTTTTGGGGAAGGGGGGGTGGGGGGGGGGGGTTTCTTACTCTTTGTTTGTTTCGAAGTTAATGTTTTCTAGAAAATGAGTCATTTTCCAAAAAGTATTCTCTCTAAAACTATCTTATTTTCCTATATTTGGTAGCAATTTTAAATGAGTTGGAAAATGATCTTCTAACTTTCCTTATTTAGCTTACCATGAATTGTTTTGCAAATTTTTTTTTTGGAAAACAATCTTTAAAAATATAAGTAATGCTTTTCTTGTTGACCAAAGATAGTTTTCCCTGGGCTCATTTTTTATGATACTACCAAACACCAAAAAATGCAGAAAATTATCTTCACACAAGGTTTTCCATTGAAAAAAATAGTTTTAAATTACATGCTGCAAACAAATGTTTTCATAAACTGCATACTTCAGATGATCGAACTATATGATCATTGGTATTGTGTTGATCTCGTGAATGAATACTTCTAATTGATAAAATATCTTAATATTAATGAATGTTACGTTTTAGATCAATGCTTCTTGAATTAATAAATAGAAAGTAATCTCACCAACCACTCTAAATACTGGAAAGTTCCAAATTATCTGCAACTTTTACTTTTCACCATATCAAATTATTTGCAATTATTTTACAAAAAAAAAAAAAAAAACTGCTGCCAATTGTCTTGGTACTAACAAATTTTTTTTTTTGCTAGCCTGTTTTCTTTCTTCTAATTATTATATATGAAATTGAAATTTTATGGCAATTGGGAAAATTTCAATATTGAAATTGTTGCTATTAGAGCTTGCTTTTATGTCTATTGATGAAAACATACTCATTTTTTGTCTCATCATTTCTTGTAACCTTCCCTTATAGGGTGGCCTTTTAAATTTCTGTGTGCTGAAACTGTAACACTGCATGAATCAGTTCTTGTGCTTAAAGCTGTCTAAAATTTGGTCATAGATTTTGTTAATTTGGACTAGGGTCATAATTTCTATGTTTCTGTGGGTCAATTTATTTCTGGAAAATGAAGTGAGTCGCATAAGAATGTGGGAAGATTTACACTTCTCAAAAAAAAAAAAAAAAAAAAAAAAAAACCTTTATTGGATCATATGCGAAAAGGGGGTGGGCAGTGAAGTTATGTGAGCCCCAGTTCTACTAGTGACAGCAATGTTGAACTCCAATGTGTAAACAAAACTGTTTAGTCTATGTAAAGGTGTGCTTGTGAACTCCATATATGTGTTCATGTCACCAGAACAATGTACAGAGTTAGATTGAATACAGTCAGATCACTGAACTGTGGTTTGACACTCTTTGATTTGAAAGTGATTTTGTGTGTCTGTTTTTTTTTATGGCTTAGCCTGAACAGTGCAAAATGTCCATTGCTTTGACTCTTTTAGTTGCTGACATGGACATAACAAACTAATTGCTAGGAGCATGGGATGTTAAAAAACTAACATCACATGGATTTATGGTCTATGGTGTTGGGTTTATTTGGAGTAAGCTGGGTTATGCCGCAATCCGTTATGGGGCTTCTAGCTTGTTGGCAAGGCAAGTTTGGTCGTCATTGAAATGGTCATATATGGTTAATTGTGCCCCATTGCTTAATGTGGTGTCTTTGGAGGAAGAGAAATAGTAGGTGTTTTGAAGATAATGAGAGATCCATACCAGACCTCAAGTTATTTTTCTTTAGAACTTTATTGGATTGGTTGGTTGCTATGCGAAACCAATTATGCTATTCTTTTCTTGATTTCCTTGATTCTTGTAATTTTTGTACTTGATTTGTTGACCTCTTGTATACTTTCTGTGTACTAGGGTGTTCCATTTTTTATATCAATAAAACTTATTACCTATCAAAAAAAATTAACATCACATGGATTCCTTATTATTCAATGTGCAGGCAATAGGGACAGTATATCTATTGAGTTCTTCCAGAGGATGGAAGAGCTGAATATTCGTCATTGCCCCAAACTAATTAAAGATGTGCAAAGGGGAGCGGTGCAGAGTGGTCTAGGATTGCCCATGTGCCAAATATCTTGATCAGTGAACGTATTAAAGAAGAAGCAATGTGAAGATCATAACAATATTAAGACAGATGAACAATAAGTTATCTCCCACCTCCTCCTTTCTTCTCTTATACAGTATTTTCATAATTGCACTCCATTTCTTCCTCTCTCTCTCTCTGGTTTCCCCAAATATTTTCGTTTTTGACTGTTTATTATTTAATGAATAAATAAGTTGCCTTAATGTGCAGAAATTAGGGACAGAAAATATATATCATTCATGCCAATTATTCTGCTAGAACAGAAGGAAATTTTTGCGGAGGCACTCCAGAATGGCCCCATAGACAGGGTGAACAATTGGAGAACTGCATTGAAGGAGGTTGCAAACTTGGCAGGCTTGCATTTGGAACCACATAGGTAATATTATATTACATATGATAAATAAAAATAAAAGTATTTTAAAATATAGATCTTTAATTTATATAAAACCGAAGCAAATTAACTTTTGATTAACCTTATGAAATGTTGCCACATTAAAATATAGTTTTATACTTATCAAAAAATATATATATATATAATTTTATTCTTTTATATACAAATGCAATCATAATAAATGTCTATTAATAACTATCATAGTCATCAAATTTCATATTAGCAACTAGCCTTGTATAACTTAAAGTACATAATACATGACTAACATTTGTTAGTGTTTGTTTTTTTCTTATTACCAAATTGTCAAAATGACATCATAAGAAGAGTTTCTTTGTAGACTAGGTGTTGGCGGCACCAAACCTTGGGCTTCTGTAGTACCTACATTCCTCCTTGGTGGGTGGGATATGTTTCCTTTTGTGTGGTATCCTAAGGAGGAGAATGCTATGTCTGATAACGAATCAGTTGGAGAGGTAACTGGAGCTAAGTAGTATCCTCAGTTGCAGTGGGTCAGTGGGGTGTGTTGGTATAGAGATATTGGCAAAAGGGGAAGGGCGGGAACACAATATGCTTTTAGTGTGCTGGACATCTTTATTGGCAGCAGTGCTCTAATATGAAAACTCATCTTTATCATCCCCAACATTGACACATGAATTTGAGGTCTTCATTAGTTTTCATGGGGAAGATACCTGCACAAGCTTTACAGCCAATCTCTTTGCCGCTTTAGACCGTAAAAGGATTCGTGCTTATAGAGATGACATAAGACCTCCCTAGAGGGGGTGAGATTGGACCTGAGTTATTGATGGCAATTGAGACATCAAGGATTGCAGTTGTTGTGTTCTCGAAAAACTATGCTACTTTGCATTGGTGCCTTGATGAGCTGGTGAAGATCATGGAATGCAAAAGGCTGTTAAATCAAAGCGTGCTGCCTATTTTCTATGATGTGTCTCAATCCACAGTGCTAGAACAGAAGGAAATTTTTGCGGAGGCACTCCTGAATGGCCCTATAGACAAGGTGAACAATTGGAGAACTGCATTGAAGGAGATTGCAAACTTGGCAGGCTTGCATTTGGAACCACATAGGTAATATTATATTACATATGATAAATAAAAATAAAAGCATTTTAAAATATAGGTCTTTAATTTATATAAAACCAAAGCAAATTAATTTTTGATTAACCTTATGAAATGTTGCCACATTAAAATATAGTTTTATAGTTTTATATACAAATGCAATCATAATAAATGTCTATTAATAACTATCATAATCATCAAATTTCATATTAGCAACTAGCCTTGTATAACTTAAGGTACATAATACTTGACTAACATTTGTCAGTGTTTGTCTTTTTTTTTTAATTTTTTTATTACCAAATTGTCAAAACGACATCATAAGAAGAGTTTCTTTGTAGACTAGGTGTTGGCGGCACCAAACCTTAGGCTTCTGTAGAGCCTACATTCCTCCTTGGTGGGTGGGATATGTTTCTTTTTGTGTGGTATCCTAAGGAGGAGAATGCTATGTCTGATAATGTATCAGTTGGAGAGATAACTGGAGCTAAGTAGTGTCCTCAGTTGGAGTGGGTTAGTGGGGTGTGTTGGTATAGAGATATTGGCAAAAGGGGAAGGGCAGGAACGCAATATGATTTTAGTGTGCTGGACATCTTTATTGGCAGCAGTACTTTAATATGAAAACTCATCTTTATCAACCCCAACATTGACACATGAATATGAGGTCTTCGTCAGTTTTCATGGGGAAGATACCCGCACAAGCTTTACCGCCCATCTCTTTGCTGCTTTAGACCGTAAAAGGATTCGTGCTTATAGAGATGACGTGGACCTCCCTAGAGAGGGAGAGATTGTTCCTTAGTTATTGAAGACAATTGAGACATCAAGGATTGCAGTTGTTGTGTTCTCGAAAAACTATGCTACTTTGCATTGGTGCCTTGATGAGCTGGTGAAGATCATGGAATGCAAAAGGCTGTTAAATCAAAGCGTGCTGCCTATTTTCTATGATGTGTCTCAATCCACAGTGCTAGAACAGAAGGAAATTTTTGCGGAGTCACTCCTGAATGGCCCCAGAGACAAGGTGAACAATTGGAGAACTGCATTGAAGGAGGCTGCAAACTTTGCAGGCTTGCATTTGGAACCACATAGGTAATATTATATTACATATGATACATAAGAATAAAAGTATTTTAAAATATAGAGCTTTAATTTATATAAAACTGAAGCAAATTAACTTTTGATTAACCTTATGAAATGTTGCCACATTAAAATATAGTTTTATACTTATCAAAAAATATATATATATATATAATTTTATTCTTTTATATACAAATGCAATCATAATAAATGTCTATTAATAACTATCATAGTCATCAAATTTCATATTAGCAACTAGCCTTGTATAACTTAAAGTACATAATACATGACTAACATTTGTTAGTGTTTGTTTTTTTCTTATTACCAAATTGTCAAAATGACATCATAAGAAGAGTTTCTTTGTAGACTAGGTGTTGGCGGCACCAAACCTTGGGCTTCTGTAGTACCTACATTCCTCCTTGGTGGGTGGGATATGTTTCCTTTTGTGTGGTATCCTAAGGAGGAGAATGCTATGTCTGATAACGAATCAGTTGGAGAGGTAACTGGAGCTAAGTAGTATCCTCAGTTGCAGTGGGTCAGTGGGGTGTGTTGGTATAGAGATATTGGCAAAAGGGGAAGGGCGGGAACACAATATGCTTTTAGTGTGCTGGACATCTTTATTGGCAGCAGTGCTCTAATATGAAAACTCATCTTTATCATCCCCAACATTGACACATGAATTTGAGGTCTTCATTAGTTTTCATGGGGAAGATACCTGCACAAGCTTTACAGCCAATCTCTTTGCCGCTTTAGACCGTAAAAGGATTCGTGCTTATAGAGATGACATAAGACCTCCCTAGAGGGGGTGAGATTGGACCTGAGTTATTGATGGCAATTGAGACATCAAGGATTGCAGTTGTTGTGTTCTCGAAAAACTATGCTACTTTGCATTGGTGCCTTGATGAGCTGGTGAAGATCATGGAATGCAAAAGGCTGTTAAATCAAAGCGTGCTGCCTATTTTCTATGATGTGTCTCAATCCACAGTGCTAGAACAGAAGGAAATTTTTGCGGAGGCACTCCTGAATGGCCCTATAGACAAGGTGAACAATTGGAGAACTGCATTGAAGGAGATTGCAAACTTGGCAGGCTTGCATTTGGAACCACATAGGTAATATTATATTACATATGATAAATAAAAATAAAAGCATTTTAAAATATAGGTCTTTAATTTATATAAAACCAAAGCAAATTAATTTTTGATTAACCTTATGAAATGTTGCCACATTAAAATATAGTTTTATAGTTTTATATACAAATGCAATCATAATAAATGTCTATTAATAACTATCATAATCATCAAATTTCATATTAGCAACTAGCCTTGTATAACTTAAGGTACATAATACTTGACTAACATTTGTCAGTGTTTGTCTTTTTTTTTTAATTTTTTTATTACCAAATTGTCAAAACGACATCATAAGAAGAGTTTCTTTGTAGACTAGGTGTTGGCGGCACCAAACCTTAGGCTTCTGTAGAGCCTACATTCCTCCTTGGTGGGTGGGATATGTTTCTTTTTGTGTGGTATCCTAAGGAGGAGAATGCTATGTCTGATAATGTATCAGTTGGAGAGATAACTGGAGCTAAGTAGTGTCCTCAGTTGGAGTGGGTTAGTGGGGTGTGTTGGTATAGAGATATTGGCAAAAGGGGAAGGGCAGGAACGCAATATGATTTTAGTGTGCTGGACATCTTTATTGGCAGCAGTACTTTAATATGAAAACTCATCTTTATCAACCCCAACATTGACACATGAATATGAGGTCTTCGTCAGTTTTCATGGGGAAGATACCCGCACAAGCTTTACCGCCCATCTCTTTGCTGCTTTAGACCGTAAAAGGATTCGTGCTTATAGAGATGACGTGGACCTCCCTAGAGAGGGAGAGATTGTTCCTTAGTTATTGAAGACAATTGAGACATCAAGGATTGCAGTTGTTGTGTTCTCGAAAAACTATGCTACTTTGCATTGGTGCCTTGATGAGCTGGTGAAGATCATGGAATGCAAAAGGCTGTTAAATCAAAGCGTGCTGCCTATTTTCTATGATGTGTCTCAATCCACAGTGCTAGAACAGAAGGAAATTTTTGCGGAGTCACTCCTGAATGGCCCCAGAGACAAGGTGAACAATTGGAGAACTGCATTGAAGGAGGCTGCAAACTTTGCAGGCTTGCATTTGGAACCACATAGGTAATATTATATTACATATGATACATAAGAATAAAAGTATTTTAAAATATAGAGCTTTAATTTATATAAAACTGAAGCAAATTAACTTTTGATTAACCTTATGAAATGTTGCCACATTAAAATATAGTTTCATACTTTTATATAAAAATGCAATCATAATAAATGTCTATTAATAACTATCATAATCATCAAATTTCATATTAGCAACTAGCCTTGTATAACTTAAGGTACATAATACTTGACTAACTTTTGTCATAGTTTGTTTTTTTTTTTGTCACCAAATTGTCAAAACGACATCATAAGAGTTTCTTTGTAGACTAGGTGTTGGCGGCACCAAACCTTGGGCTTCTGTAGAGCCTACATTCCTCCTTGGTGGGTGGGATATGTTTCTTTTTGTGTGGTATTCTATGGAGGAGAATGCTATGTCTGATAACCTATCAGTTGGAGAGATAACTGGAGCTAAGTAGTGTCCTCATTTGGACTGGGTCAGTGGGGTGTGTTGGTATAGAGATATTGGCAAAAGGGGAAGGGCGGGAACACAATATGCTTTTAGTGTGCTGGACATCTTTATTGGCAGCAGTACTCTAATATGAAAACTCATCTTTATCAACCCCAACATTGACACATGAATATGAGGTCTTCATTAGTTTTCATGGGGAAGATACCTGCACAAGCTTTACAGCCAATCTCTTTGCCGCTTTAGACCGTAAAAGGATTCGTGCTTATAGAGATGACGTAAGACCTCCCTAGAGGGGGGGAGATTGGACCCGACTTATTGAAGGCAATTGAGACATCAAGGATTGCAGTTGTGTTCTCGAAAAACTATGCTACTTCGCATTGGTGCCTTGATGAGCTGGTGAAGATCATGGAATGCAAAAGGCTGTTAAATCAAAGCGTGCTGCCTATTTTCTATGATGTGTCTCAATCCACAGTGCTAGAACAGAAGGAAATTTTTGCAGAGGCGCTCCTGAATGGCCCCATAGACAAGGTGAACAATTGGAGAACTGCATTGAAGGAGGCTGCAAACTTGGCAGGCTTGCATTTGGAACCACATAGGTAATGTTATATTACATATGATAAATAAAAATAAAAGTATTTTAAAATATAGGTCTTTAATTTATATAAAACCGAAGCAAATTAACTTTTGATTAACCATATGAAATGTTGCCACATTAAAATATAGTTTTATACTTTTATATACAAATGCAATCATAATTAATGTCTACTAATAACTATCATAATCATCAAATTTCATATTAGCAACTAGCCTTGTATAACTTAAAGTACATAATACATGACTAACATTTGTCGGTGTTTGTTATTTATTTATTTATTTTTTTAATTACCAAATCGTCAAAACGACATCATAAGAAGAGTTTCTTTGTAGACTAGGTGTTGGCGGCACCAAACCTTGGGCTTCTGTAGAGCCTACATTCCTCCTTGGTGGGTGGGATATGTTTCTTTTTGTTTGGTATCCTAAGGAGGAGAATGCTATGTCTGATAACGTATCAGTTGGAGAGGTAACTGGAGCTAAGTAGTGTCCTCAGTTGGAGTGGGTCAGTGGGGTGTGTTGGTATAGAGATATTGGCAAAAGGGGAAGGGCAGGAACACAATATGCTTTTAGTGTGCTGGACATCTTTATTGGCAGCAGTACTCTAATATGAAAACTCATCTTTATCAACGCCAACATTGACACATGAATATGAGGTCTTCGTTAATTTTCGTGGGGAAGATACCCGCAAAAGCTTTACCGCCCATCTCTTTGCCGCTTTAGACCGTAAAAGGATTTGTGCTTATAGAGATGATGTGGACCTCCCTAGAGGGGGAGAGATTGGACCTTAGTTATTGAAGGCAATTGAGAAATCAAGGATTGCAGTTGTTGTGTTCTCAAAAAACTATGCTACTTCGCATTGGTGCCTTGATGAGCTGGTGAAGATCATGGAATACAAAAGGCTGTTAAATCAAAGCGTGCTGCCTATTTTCTATGATGTGTCTCAATCCACAGTGCTAGAACAGAAGGAAATTTTTGCGGAGTCACTCCTGAATGGCCCCAGAGACAAGGTGAACAATTGGAGAACTGCATTGAAGGAAGCTGCAAACTTTGCAGGCTTGCATTTGGAACCACATCGGTAATATTATATTACATATGATACATAAGAATAAAAGTATTTTAAAATATAGATCTTTAATTTATATAGAACTGAAGCAAATTAACTTTTGATTAACCTTATGAAATGTTGCCACATTAATATATAGTTTTATACTTTTATATAAAAATGCAATCATAATAAATGTCTATTAATAACTATCATAATCATCAAATTTCATATTAGCAACTAGCCTTGTATACCTTAAGGTACATAATACTTGACTAACATTTGTCAGTGTTTGTTTTTATTTATTTATTATCAAATTGTCAAAATGACATCATAAGAAAAGTTTCTTTCTAGACTAGGTGTTGGCAGCAAACCTTTGGCTTCTGTAGAGCCTACATTCCTCCTTGGTGGGTGGGATATGTTTCTTTTTGTGTGGTATCCTAAGGAGGAGAATGCTATGTCTGATAACGTATCAGTTGGAGAGGTAACTGGAGCTAAGTAGTGTCCTCAGTTGGAGTGGGTCAGTGGGGTGTGTTGGTATAGAGATATTGGCAAAATTGGAAGGGCGGGAACACAATATGCTTTTAGTGTGCTGGACATCTTTATTGGCAGCAGTACTCTAATATGAAAACTCATTATAGCTTTTAGCAGTTTAAGTTGAGGTGCAGATTTTTGAATGAATTTGTTAAAATAATGGTCTGGTGTTGAATTTTACAGATTCTTTAACTCTTTTAATGTGCTATTCTTTTAGACCAGCCATGTATGTCATGGAAGTCAGTATGAGTGGGGGACAAGTAGGGCTTATCAGATCTTTCTGTCTACGGATTTATCTCTAGTAAATAGTAATGTGTTTAAAATTTTAAATGGCATACCATATATTTAAGTTCTTCCAAAATAATTTGAATGTTATTGTCAACTAAGATTTCTTATATATTCATGCGTTTGTTTGTTAAGTATAAAAGCTGATTCTATTGTAATTAATACAAAAATTAATTTTAAGATATTTCATATTCTAGATAGCCAATAGAAGTATTCAATCACATGATTTTTTGTTTCTAATGCAAATCCCCTGTGGTGACTTTGTTGTTGTCATTGGTGTAATTTTTAAAATACTGAGTCCTTTGGTGCCTTTTATTCAGAGATTGATGTATAACAGAGGGTGCGGTTACTATTGATTATGAAATGTGTTCACTTGTATTCTGTTATATTTTGAGCAATGTTAAGTACCTACTTGGCCCCTTATTGATCCTTTTTCCTTATTTAGTTAATATGTCATAATTCAATAATACTTATTTTTGGTATTTCAATTACTATACTTTTATTGTTGGATGGTGCTTCTCTTCATTTTATAGCTGACTCCTATCTATCTATGTTTCTTTCTTTCTTTCTTTTGGCCTTTATGTTTGGGTTAGTTCATAATTCCCCCTCTTATTTGTGAAACCAATCAATTTGCCCCTCTATATTTGGGAAATGAGCAAATGCCCCCAATACGTTACTTTTTCAGTTAAATCCAATGTAATCTTTTGAAGAAATTATTAGTTGTACACCACAAGGGAGAGAAAAAGTTGAGAATTACATTGTTGTTTTCTTGGATTGTATTTATAATCATTGTGATTTCTTTGGATTTAACTTCAAAGTATCGGATTGGGGGTTGCTCATTTTCCAAATATAAAGGAGAAATTGGTTGTTTCAAAGATAAAGGGGGAATTGTGATCCACCCCAAACATAGAGGGGTTCCCTTCTTTTTGTTTGTTTGGGACTTTTTTACTATAGACAATCTTTTTAAATGTTGTTAGTGGGGTGAAGCTAGGTGAGATTGTTTGGGATCTTGAACACTTGTTTTATGATCTAGTTCACCTTTTTACCTTATTCCAATTGGTCTGGGTGTTTACCCCCATATTTTCGGTAGTTTTTTGGCACTTTATTTTAGTATGTTCGTATTTGGGGTTTTACATGATGTATTTCAATTTCTGCTTTCCTACAATTTGTTAGCTTTAGCTCTTGAGCTTTTTGTATTTTTTCACGTCTAGAGTGTTCATCATTACGAACACGATGTTCATTTTATTTGATAAAAGTTTTATTACCTATCAAAAAATATGAATATATATTTTCATTAGTTTTTTGTGGGAGTATTTTTCTACCTTTCAATTGATATTCCAGTTCTCAAAAATAATCTATCCTTCTTTTGTTTTTTTTCACAATGTAATCCAAAAAATATATATTGTACAAAATAAAAGTATTACGAAAACAATATGTTTTGTATAATTTATAGTAGAAAATACACAATTACCATGTATCATTCTCTGTTCTTTCGATTACCAAATTATATATTTTGGGAAAGCTTTCTTTATTGGTAAAAGAAGAGTGTAAAATTGATTTGGTCATGAAAGCAAAACGCAATGTGCATATTGTTGCTTCATAACCAGAAGGGCATCGAATTTAGATGCAGTAGTGAGGATTTTTAATCTCTAGTGGAGAGCTCGAAAGGGCTTCCAAATCCGTGATATAGAGGAGCATAAACTGATGTTTGAGTTTGCGGAAGTGATAGACATTGATAGAGTGATTATAAACTATTGTTATTATAATTATGGATATATTATATTTGTGATTTATTAAGATATTTCTATAATTTGATGATAAAATTTTAATTAAACTTCAATTAATTTGAGTAAACCTCAAAACTCTATCCATACTGTAGCTATTTATTTTTATAATGAAAGGGGTGGTTGGTGCACAAAATCTATGTCAAGTGCTTGTGGTGTTAGCCTATGGAAATTCATTAGAAGTGATTGGTCGATTTTTTCAAAACTCCTACCATATGATGTGGGCAATGAAACTAGAGTGAAATTCTGGGAGCATGTGGTGGTGTGGGGATTGTACTCTTAAGGAGGCATTCCCAGAATTTTACTATATTAGTAAGGCAAGGGAGTCTTCAATTGCGGAGGTTATGTGTTTTTTTTGTTGGGAGGATCCATTGGGATGCTCAGTTTTGTCGTCCAATGCATGATTGGGAATGAGAATCTTTGGCTTTGTTTATGGACATTGTTTACTCTTCGTCTGTGCAGGGTATTGTTCCTAATAAAGTCTGTCGGTAGCCAGCAAAGAGTAGAGATTTTGAGGTGTGAGGATATTATCATTCTTTATCCCCTTACTGTCGTATCTTTTCCATGGAAAATGATGTGGCAATCAAAGGTTTCTCCAAGGATAGCTTTTTTTATGTTCTGCTTCTTTGGATAAGATTACAATTACAGATAACCTTCAAAAAAAGAAAATTATTGTTGTTGGGGTGTTATGTGTGCAAAAGGTGTGGGGAGTTGGCGAATCATTTTCTTCTTCATAGCCCTATAGCTTATGAGTTGTGGTGTTTTGCTTGTTTGGAATTCATTGGATTATGCCACATAGGGTTATCAAGTTGTTTGATTTTTGCGGTAGGGTAAGTTTAGTTCTCATCGCAATATAGCTATATTTGGAGGCTTATGCCACATTACTTGATGTGGTATGTTTCACAAGAACAGAATGCTAGAATCCTTGAGGGTTGTGAATGGTCTATTCTCTAGTTTTAAATCTTTTTTCTTTCATACTCTCCTTGAATGGAATTTAGCTCTTCTGTCCTTTTCTTGTTTTTCCCTCCTTGTTTTACTTGATCATTGTAACTTTGGTTCTTGATTTTTGCCCCCAAAGTACATAGTACATGATTAACGTTTATCAGCCTTTGATTTTTTCAATTACCAAATTGTCAAAACGGCATCACAAAAAGAGTTTCTCTGTAGACTAGGTGTTGGGAGCACCAAACCTTAGTTCTTCTGTAGAACATACATTCCTCCTTGGTGGGTGGGAATTGTTTCTCTTTGTGTGGTATCCAAAGAAGGAGAATGCTATGTCTGATAACGTAGCAGTTGGAGTGTGCTGTGTTGGTACGGAGATGGGGGGGTGATGGGGAGGGGGAAAACACAATATACCATGCTTTTTGTGTGCTGAACATCTTTATCGGCAGCAGCGCTCTAACACGAAAAACTCATTATAGCTTTTAGCAATTTAAGTTGACATGTGCAGATTTTTGAATGAATTTGATAGAATAATGGTCTGGAGTCAAATTTCAGAGAGTCTTAACTGTTAATGTGCTATTCTTTCAGATCAGCCATGTATGTCATGGAGGTCAGGTATGAGTGTAGGACAAGTGGGCTTTATCAGGATCTTTGTGTGTATGGATTAATCTCTAGAAAGGTGTTTAAAATTTTAAATGGCATATATTTGAGTTCTTTGAAAAAGAATTTGAATGTTATTGTCAACTAAGATTCTCATATATTCAGGTGTTTGTTTGTTAATTATAAAAGCTGATTCCATTGTAATTAATACAGAAATTAACTTTAAGATATTTCATATTCTAGATAGCCGAAAGAAGTATTCAATCGCATGATGATTTTTTGTTTTCAATCACATGGTGACTTAGTTGTTGTCATAGGTGTAATTTTTTAAAATACTGAGTCTTTTGGTGCCTTTTATTCAGAGATTGAAGTATTTCAACAGATGGCGGAGTTACTATTGATTATGAAATGTGTTGAATTAAGGAGTAAAATGTCTTTGCTTTGACTTTTTAAGTTGTTGACATGGATATAACGAATTAATTTCTACTAGTTATTCCACTCTTTTAGCCTACATGGATTTAAAGAGTAAAGGTAATTTTGTTGTTTCAACTGCCTTTCTATTATTTATTATTTTTCTTCTCTTTAGGAGTAGCAGCCCCTGTGTTTGAGTTGCCACCTGTGATTAATAAAATTTCTTAATAAAATAAATTCTGTGTTTGACGGAAGCAAAATTGTTTTTGAACAGTATTTGTACAACTCAACTAGACGTTTGTATAACCTCATTCAATCGCTTGAAAAAAGTGATTCTTTTATCAATTTTTCAAGCATGACTACCAAAATGGAATTTATTACTACTGTTACTCTTTGCGGCTGTTCAAAAATCAAGATTACTGAAATACAAGCGATCCCCCCCCCCCCCCCCACCCACTCCAAAAAAAAAAAAAAAACACATATATTCAGGGAATTTCTGGTCTGATGTTTGGTGTGGGGCCAGCCCCCCGAAAGTGAGCTTTCCAGAATTTATTTAGCATTAGTAGTGCAAGAGAGGCTTATTTATTTCGTTTAATTCTATGACTTCAGCAAGCTTTTCATAAGAAGGTTCAAAGTGGTTGCCTACCTCCTGATCACCTACATTTGGGAAGGATAATACCTAGAAGAAAGAACATGTTCACCATAACGATAAATGAGTTCCCACTAAAGTGAAGGAGAAGGCCAAGAAATTGAGACAGACTCTCAGCAAGAAGAAAGAAAATCAGGATTTTAGCACCACACTTTGATTGGATGATGATGAAGACACAGAAGCTGCTGAATTCTTTGGAGCCCCAAAGTAATATCATTACACCCTTATTGTGAGGTAAAATGCAAACAATCCAATATGGTTTCCTAATTCCTAAAGTCCCTTTGATTTTCAGCATTTGAATCAAAGCTTGCTCCTGAGAGGTACGAGCAAACCGCCAGGCATAATCCAAGAGCAATATCTGAGGATTTGGAAGCATGTTTTGGCAAGCGGTGTCAATCTTAGTGTTGAATTGAAAAAAAAATGGACAGAAGTCTACAAGTCCCGAAAGGACAATAACAGAAACTGTGACTGAATAGTTGGCATTGGCCATTGCTGCAGTATCAGAGATTCAGATGTAACCCAGGTGGTTTCCTCAAAAGTTTGAAGGCTTCGTTGTTTCAGCACCTGTAGCTCCAGAAAACATTTCAGTCGAGGTAGCTTTACAGACCTTGTCAGGCCAGGCAGTTCCACGAACTTATTCGACCGCGACAGTTCCACAAACTTTTTTTTTTTTTTTTTTGGCTAAACAGTTCCACAAACTTACTATATCTCTGTTGCTCCTGAATAAAGAAAGCAAGATGATAATGACAAACTTACTTTGTCTATGTTGCTCCTGAATAATGAAAGCAAGGAGATAATGACAAACATACTATGTCTCTGTTGCTCCTGAATAATGAAAGCAAGATGATAATGACAAGCAAATATGGGATGTGGGTGTTTTAATAGAGTATTTCCACCAATTTACACCAACTAATTGTAAATTTTTGCGATGCATGGGAAAATTTTGCTTAAAAGTATGGTAGTCTCAAGCTTTGCATAAAAGGTATAAATTAAATTATATTGGTCTCAAATTGAAATAATAAATACTACAGAAAGACTTGAAAAAAAAAAAAAAATTTGGTGTGCATTTTGTTGGGTTAAGATAGCTTAACCCTGGTTAATTAATTCAATTATTTAAGATTAATTAAGTCAAATTTCATGCAAATCGTGAAGGCACTAACGAATCAATCAATATATATATATATATATATATATAGAAGAAAAGACTTCATATTAGAGAGTATGAGGTTGTGTCATGTAGCGCATTTTTTGAAGTTTCCTTTATTTAGGATTTTAAATCAATAAAGTTTGTATTTATATCAAAATATTAGTTCTTTAAATTAGTCAATAGGGTGAATGTTTATATTAATTATCTATGGTTGTGCATTAATTATTTATATCAAATGAATTTATATGATTATTTTTATAAACAATATATAAGTGATAATTTTTAGTTGGAATAATAATAAATTTAGAATATAACATTCTTTTTCATGTTTAGTTGCGCATTGACAGCAATTGACACAAAAGCCATAAAAATTAAATATTTTTGAATTCACTAAAATAAATCTTAGTCTTGTAAATTTCCAACTCCTTTCAGTCGCATGTAATATATATGTGTGTGCATAATAGAATAAATATATTTTATTTTGTTATAGCATAATGAAATTTTAATATTATTCTTAAAAAAAAAATTTAATATAATTTTTTTTATAATTTATATAAGAAACAATGATTGAAGGATATATGCATTTTTTTTTAGTAGGCAAGAAACATGCATATCTATATTAATTGCAATTTATAATTTGTGAACATATATATATATATATATATATATATATAGTGTGATTTCTATTTTGTCTATAAAATGATTAAAGATTTACAATTTTTTACAAGGAAGTTTATTCAAAAAATATATATATATATATACATCGATAGTTGGGGGATATTAATCATGAATGTCTCTATTAGAAATTGAGGTGCCAACCAATTAAACTATAAGATTCTTGGTAAACTTATTAAAATATTGTAGAAAACTAATAATAAGTTACATAGCATATCGTGCGAGAATTTAGCTTGGTTAATATATTAAATGCAGTAGAAATTAAATTGACACGGTAATTTGTTAATAAATAGAGAAAACATTCCACAAAACAAAAACCACGCCAGGTGATTTTAAGGTCACTACTCCTAAGAATCCACTAATCAATTATCAAACGGTTACAAGTACAAGAAATCTTACTATTACCCTAGCCTATTCCAAAATTCGAACTTACAGTTGAACCTTCACTCCAATACCCAATTGGACTTGATCTTGTAGTAGCCTTCTTTCCCTTGATGCACAAATCTCTAATATGTGACTAACCTTTTGCATGGATCTCAACACATGACTAACTTTAGCAACTTGAATGATGTTGTTGGCTGCAAAGTTCTTCACTTTATCAACAATAAAGATTAGGAAGAACTCGGTTACAAAACCTTACGACGTACAAATGCAGTGGCTTGTCATAGAGAAAATAAATCTCTTGGTCTCTGTATCCGTGTGAGACGGCTCTTAAAATAAACCTTATATATGTTTAGGGTTGTGAGAAAAGAAACCCTAAATAAATACATAAGCTTGGGCTGAATTTCAAATTTGAAAAACTAAGAATCGTAATTCTCGATAGATCAAGCTGCTGTCGAGCTGCCTATTGAGCTTCACATTAAGTCTCGATGGTAGGTATCTATCGAGATTTAATGAACAACTTTTCTTCACTTGTTTTTTGGACCAATCTTCATGTCTTTTAATATGAACACTTGATATGCTTGAGCAACATATTTCTTGATGTATTAAACCCATTTTAAATCTACTCAATTACAAGTAAGGTGCATTTTGTCAAAAGATTAACCAATTAAATAAAAAATGACCCTAACACATCTAACTAAAAGTTTCGGTAGTCATCTCTAGTTTCTATTGTTGGATACTAAAATGATTTTTGCATCATAGATTTTATGCCAAATATTTGTGGCTAGAATCCTATAAATTGTTTATATTTTCAAAAAGGACAAATGCTATTAGAACCTCCTAAATGAACAAATGCTATTAGAATCTATTATTGCAATATCTCAATTGTTTGTCAATGTTTGAACTTATGATCATCTTTATGCTTATAATGAACCTACCACTTTAATGCATTTGTGCTATAAAAAAAAAAAAAAAAAAACCCGCAATTCAAAGGCACATAAATAGTTGGATCCAATTTGTGAATTTCTTAATCGGTTGTAGGAACATATCAAAATTCATTAACAAACTGGTTTTCATACGTAGTACCATAATATCACAGATGACTCAAAATTTAATATGAATATAGTTGAATGCAGTATGATTATTGGTGACTATGCCATATCGCATAGCATTTGACTTTTTCTTTATCACGAAAAATTCTTAAGTATTCTCGAGGTATAGTAAAATGGTGTTTCATTCTTTCACATAAATGATGGACTCCACCATGAATTTAATGAGTGGACTCTACCATAAATGTGAGATAAGAGAGCACTATTTCTTGTGGTTCAAGAGTACCTAAGAATTACTCCTGTAACATAGCAAGAAAAGCACTTGTTATCTTAGTAGATAATCCTTCCAATGTGTGGCCCATTGGTAAGATTGAATATTATCTTCAATTTGGGTAATTCTAATGTAGCACTCAAATATGAGAGAGAGAGAGAGAGAGAGAGAGAGAGAGAGAGGTTTTGGAAGAGGAAGAGAAAATAGAGTGGTGGGACTGTTGAGGTTAGACTGTATATTTCTTTTTTATTTTTATTTTTTAGAGTGATTGTATATCTTCCTTGATCATACATCTCCATTTGTTTACAAAGAAAGGCTGAATTAAGACTTGAAAAATGTGTAGGAATGTTGGTTTGGTCAAATAGAATCAGTGAATCTGAATTAAAAATCGTTGTTTGTAAAGAAGTTGAAGAGTGTGTGTAGTCTGAAAGGAAGCTTGTACAGAGGAAGACAGAGAAAGAGAGCTTCTAAGTGAGTTAGGGTCTTGGCTTTCAAGTTTCATCCATGTATGAGGGAGGAGAAAGAGAGTTTGCAAGTGGGTTAGGGTTTGGACTTTCATCTACACATGGGAAAAGATCATGCTTAGGTCATAATATGTAAGGGAATAAGTGGGCTTGGTCTTTTCATAAGATTTAGTTTAATTTTCAACAACAGCCCATCTTTTAGATGATAGTAAAAAGAAGTTAACGTGATTTTTTGGGTAACAATAAAAACAACTTAATGAGAAGAGGTTAAAAAAGCTAAATGCAATATTAGATAGCCAATGAGTGGGCAGAGATTAACAAGATAAAAACAAAAAACAGAGGAAAGTAGCTTTGACATCATAAAGATTAATCATTCAATCACGGCCCCCTAATGCAAGGAATGATTGGCTATTTGCGGCTTCTTTAGAATTAGCCCTCCTTTTTACTTGATAAGGTAAACCTCAATGAGAGGATGTCTGCATCATGAGCACTTTGCCAAATGTGAGAGATCGCGCTCCCGACCCGTTTTTTAGGATGATGGGCCAAACCCACATGAATGGGTGGAGTCGTGTTATTGCCTCTCAAAATGGAGATTCGATTAGTTATATTTTTCCCTTTAGATTAAGGGTTTTACAATGGAGTCGCCACTTATTTAATTATTGGGATAAATAAGCAAACCAAAATTAAAAAGTTCCTCATTTTATTAATTTTCAATTGAATTTACATTGATCATAGGAAAATAACATGACTTTGGTCCTAGATATAATCTAAGATAAAGTACATAGGTTTGTTTCCTAATTACAATCTATAAATTGAAAATTATAAGGATAAACATTGGTCTATCAACCCTTGATTTAAGTTTGGAGGCTATACTATAAGGTGGGAAGGTGTTAGGCACCCACCTTGCCTGATGAAACCAGTCTTCTAGACTATGGTGGCCAACATTCATATCACATCATCTAATATGTTATCAATCAATTTGTATGTTGAATTTAAAGTGTGTGTGCATGTGATAAACCCTAATTCAATTTATTAAACATTTCATTTGAATTGACAAATAAATTCTAGTAAATGTGTGTGGATGGTGATATTCTAAATTCAAGAATTTAAAAGAATTATTAAACAAACATATTTTTCATGTTTTTGATGTGGATTTAAGATCGAAACTAGTGTTATGCATGAACATGTGATAAACAACCAAGAACATATAAGAACAATTAAGAACATTTAAACATATTCGAAGGAATTTAAATGATTACTATCATGTTTTAATCTTAAATTCTCATTATGACAACATAAAAAACCAATTAGAGAAATGGATTATATCTTCATGCAAGATCCATATGGTAGAGGAGGAGACTCTTAATAAAGGTCCTAAGAGTAGAGGAAAAGAAGATTTAAGAAAGGAAGAGTGAGTCTCGCTCAATACCTTGAGTCTTAGGAAGACCAAGATATGACAAGATTACTAAACTTCACTAGAACTTAAGAGAGGAGAAGAGATGGGTTTTTTGTGTGTCTTGAAATGAAGGAGATGAGGAGTTTATATAATAGTGGTGGAGGAAATATGAATGGAAGGCCATTTAATGAGGGTTGACAAAGAATCATGAATCTAGACCTCATTTTAGCCTTTGGGGAAATTTGGTGCATTAAATGTGAAGATTGATGAGAGTGAGGAGCAAGCAAAGTTTGATTTTCCCGTAACTGCTGTAACAGCTTGTAGAGTCAATTTTGAAAAATCATATCTGACTCAATTCTGATCAGAATTGTCGCATTCTTATGCTCAAATTAAAGCCCCGAATGTCTAGTTTCTGGGAAAATTAACATCATTCACAGATTCAAAATATTTTGAGAGATGTCGAAGAAATGGTGAGCAGATGTCATTTGTTAGAAAATGGTTTCAATACAATTAACATTAATAGGTCCCAAATTAGCTCCCAATTAACATTAAATGGATCCAATCATTTCAATTTCAGACTTAATTGGTTCTAAATTTACTCGAATTAAAAGATAACTGCACAAATTACTCACTGAATAATTAATGTTTAACTATCTAGTTAATTAAGTGTGTACAACTCTACCATATAATGTAGTCATAACCAATCAAATTATAACACATCATTGATCTCAAATTGATTATACTTATAACCAATTGAAATCAATTGTTCATAATCACATATAGTCGGACTCAATTTGTGATGGTACATCTCTACCATTAAAACTTGATTTGATGATAACTTTCAATCTGGTAGTCTGATTTGGGCTTATGACTAGTCAATTTGATCGTTACAATATCAAGATCATTTTGGTGAAATGAGATTAAAGATCTAATGACCAGAATCAAGATGCATATTTCCAAAGTAAAATTACCCTTTTACCCTCTATGTGAGGTTAAATGCGAGTTGCAAAATAGGATGTCAACACCAAAATTTCCAAAATTTTAATATTCTAAGATGCATAGGACCTAAACACTTGTCAGAAAGCATAACATGAAAGGAATGTTTTTATTGAATGCATTTACCTAAAAGCAAGAATAATCAGAAGCTTGTAGGTAATAGATATGAAGGTTTCCCAGCATTGAGGTACTTGCAAAGATTGAGAAAATTTAAAAGCATTCTTATTAGCTATGTTGTCACAAAACATTCTCTGATTAGCTAAAATCAAGAAATTCAAAAACCTAAAATCAAAATTCTAAGGAGTGAAAAAATTGAGAACCAATTGGAATCCAAATATCTACCAAAACATTCAAAAACCTAAAATCAAAATTCAAAGTAGGATTGGAAAAATCAAGAACCAATTAGAATCCAAATATCTACCAAAACTGAAAACCCAAAGAGTGAGAGAGAAAAACTTGAATGGCTAGTGCTCCAAAGAGAGAAAAAAGAGAAAATAAGTTACCTGTGAAATAGGAGATTGGTGGTGAATCAACAACAAAACCGGTTTTCCAAATCAAAACCCTAGAAAAGAAAAAAAGAAAAATCACTATGAACGCAGATATTAGAAAACAGAGAAAGGAATCCAAAAACAAACATTTTCATGGAAAACCCAAAACCCCAAAACAAAAAGGAATCAAAACCAAGATCAAATCTAAACCTATCCAACAAAAAAAACTCAATAAAAGGTAATATTTCGTACCCAAATCTACAAAAATAGAGAAAAACGTATCGGAACTGGTTCCGACAATCTGGTGGTGGTAGATATAACGGTGTTGATGGCCATATATTTTTCTCTTTATGTGCTTGCAATGGTGCTCTAAGTCTGGAGATGGAACAGTTGACGGCTTACAAACTCTAGCTTGTAGATGTAGCATCTCTCTTAATTATTAGAACATGGTCTTAACCTTGCTACGATTCCACGTACTACGGAGTAATTTTCCATTTTGATCTAATATTTCATCTCGTCTTTTCTCTATTGCAGTTGGTGAGGAAGAAAGTCATGGAAGAATCCCTGAAGCCACTTGATAGAGGAATCCAACTATTGTTCAAGAAACAAATTTCTGAACTATATTATGACTTTCATGTATAGTTACCAACAAAACCTGTAGACGCTTGGAATTGAACCTAGGATCCCTTTTTTAGAAGTCTATACTGACATGCCAACCACTACGCTGGGCACCTTTGATGAGCCTTTGTGGGTTTTCATAATTTATTTATTTTTTAGTTTAGAGAATAATTTGTCAATTTATCATATTACCTCCCACTTAATCTATTATTATTTGAAAATTTTATTTCTAGTTCAAGAATGATGCTTTTTACATGTGAATATACAATTTATAAATTTATGTTGAAAATAATTTTATTTTATACTTTTTTTATTTATTTGAAAGATTACTAAATTCAAAATTTTAAAACTTGTTTATGCTTTATTATTTTCTATTAACCTTATAAAAATTGTGAAAATTCATTTGAAAGTTTAAATTTTTTAAGACATATTTTTGGTAAAATTTTGTTAATATTTACCATTTTAATACCCTTATTTGTATTTTATTAATATTAAATTAATTATGATGTCATTACAGTTCGACCTTGGTTGAATCTCGGTCTAACCTTAAAAACCTTGATCCTCTTCATTTTTCGGTTCATTGAACGGTCCGAATCTAAAAACCTTGGTTGAGAAGAGAAAAATCACTTCAGCTTCAACATCAGAAATTGAGGATAGAATTGTCACACAGGTGTTTATTTAGTCCCAATTCTATACATAGTAGTTTATTTCTAACAAAACTATACCATTTAACACTTTGCAAACGTTTCATACTAATCTCTCTTTTGCAGAATGAGGAAGAATATATGGTTGAAATTATCCTTGATGATGTTGTGGAAAGACCAGTCACCAATGTAATTTCAATTGCCACTGAGAATATCAATTTTGAGTGGGGTTTCAAAGACAAGGGAGGGGGGTTGAAAGATCATGTTTACACATTGTGCAAGATTCACATCGTGTTACATGATGCTCAGAAAAGGCAAGTAAGTGATAATTCTGTGAGGATCTAGTTAACAGAGCTTAGAGATGTAGTTTCTAATGTTGATAATGTGTTAGATAAGTCCAGCTATGAGATTTTTGGGCAAAAGATACAGATTCTAACCAAATGAAGAATCAGGTACCTACTACCTAGCATTTCATTCTAGAATTTTGATGAAGTTAAGACCATCAAACAAAAGTTGGATAAATATGTGAATGAAGTAGAAGGCTTTTGTCTTAAAATTGTGAACCCCAAGATTAGCCTATACAATATAGACTCCTCCCTCAATGATTTAGCAACTATAGGAAGAGAATATGGTGTCATATCAATTTGGGATATCTTGGTTGATGATGCTCTCTTTCTAAAATTAAAGTCAACATTTGATAGTTTTATAATATCTTTAAAACGATGTTTTGCATATTGTGCAATCTTTCCTAAAGATTGTGACATTAAAAAGGATGAACTAATTCGGAATTGGATGGCATAAGGGTTTCTTGAACCATCTGAAGAAGGTAAGGTGATGGAGGATATTGGTAACAAGTACTTTAAAATTTTGTTAGAAAAATCCTTTTTATAGAATTCAAAAAAGGATGAGCATGGAAATATTATCAGCTGCAAAATGCATCATTCGGTATATGATTTTGTGCTCTCAATTTCAAAATCAAAATCTTCAATTTTAGATAATTTTAGCCACGTACAAAGTTTATTTGTTGGATTTGATGGCCAAACTAAACCAAGAATTTCATGTGAAGGTGATTGTAAACACAAAATTTCTTAATTGCATAAAATAAAAAAATTGAAAAGAAATATGGTTTGCAAATATAAATTTGTATTGATGAATAATGAGTACAATCTCTATTTCAATTCTTTTACAGAAGAATACCCTCTGATTCTATTTTCATTGAACTTGACTCGGACAAGAAATCTTCTTGACTTTAGTTGGAAGATGAATTAAACAGTCTTCACAACAAATGTAATGACCCAAGGAAAAGCGCTAACCACATCTACGCTATACCTCAAAAGGACTAGTCACAATTGAGGCTCCTTGCAATTGTTAATAAAGCCCTGTTCAACTTAGTAAATACCCGATGTGGGACTCATCACACACCCACACACATCCCACAATCAATCAAATTGGGGCATCACAATCCCTCCCACTTAAATCCCTGACGTCCTCATTAGGGCCCACTTTGTGGGGTAGTGTCTTGGAACCCACATGAGGTTATCGGACTAGCTCTAATACCATATGTAACGACTCAAGGAAAAGCGCTAACCACATCTGCGCTATACCTTAAAAGGACTAGTCACAATTGAGGCTCCTTGCAGTTGTTAATAAAGCCTAGTTCAACCCAATAAATACCCGATGTGGGACTCATCACACACCCACACACATCACACAATCAATCAAATTGGGGCAAATTTTGTAATTGGCTTGACAAATTTTTGCCTCATACAGTGATGGTTTCACCATACAGGCCTTAAAAAATTGAATTTTAAATTAATATGAGGTTGTTACCACCCTAAAAAAATCTTGAACACCCTAAATAAAAACTTGAGCTCATTAAAAATAAAATATGATCCCTTCAAAATTTTGGTACATTGAAGGTTAAATAAAAAAATTGCGAGATATACTATGTTCACAACATTTTCGCAAATAAATTCTAAGTGACAAGTTAATACTAACTATTACTAGTGGACAAAAAAGTAATTTCAATGGTAGGTTTAAAATTAGAATCAGTAACAATTTAAGGTCTGTTTGGTAAGAGTATTTAAATATAGTTTTTTGTTTTGCAATCCATAAAATGGTGGGTCCCACATTTAAATATATTGTTTGGCTGATATTCTCTAAATACAATTTTCAGAAAATTGTATCATATTTTTCTTGTTTAGTACCAGATTTTAAAAAAAAAAAGTTGAAAAGATGTTTTCAAGATGCAGAAAATGTGGCATGATGACATGGTATAATCTAGAGAATTCATTTTAAAATGAAGGTTCTTTTGCAACAATCCTGTCTCAATTGTATAGATATTGTCCATAGAAGTGGGGAAAAAGGCTACTATAAATTAAAGGGAGGTCACTCCTTATAAACATGTTTCCATGTACTTCTTTGGGTAGTGTGGGGATCCATTGATTCCAAGATCTCCCTTTTGGGTCTCTACAACTTTAAATCCTTATGATGAGATAAAATTATTCTAGTTGATGAGATGGTCGGGGAAAAACCAAGAATTTGCTGGACTGACTTGTCACTTATCATTGTTTTGACCCTTTGGTTGGTTTTTTTTTTTTTTTTTTTTAAATAATTTTTTTAATTACTAGTATATATATTGGTACTACTTTTAGCAATTTTGTTCTATAAAATTACACTTTACCTCCTAAACAATATCATTAATTCTTTTTAGAGTAATACTACAACCACAAATTTTTTTATAATATTTTTACAAACTGTTGAGTTACAAATTATTACTAGTACATATCTAGACCTGCCACTCATGTCACTTTTTTACTTATCAATAATCATTCATCATATTAGTAATTTATAAAAAAATTTGTAGCTTTGACTTTCTTCCTCATTTTAGAGGGCATAAAAATATTTATACATCTAAAATCTTAAACAAAATATATAAGTCCAAAAAAATTAGCCCAATAAACAAAAATTACCAATAACAAAGCCAAAAAAAATTAAGTCCAATCAACCAATTATCCATTAAAAAAAAAAAAAAAACACTCCTATACAGTAACAATAGAGCCAATGGACAGTAGTAAAGCGCCCTCCTAATTCTAGTTTTGTCCCTATATGTAATACATATGTGTTTTATTCGACTCAAGATTAAAACAAGGAAATGAAAGAACTGTAAATAAACTCGTGTATGGGTATATTATAAATTTGAACAAGAAAAAAAATTCGGGACTAAAATAATGGTTATATATGTTAAATTATTTCTTTTATTAATTCTTTAGCCTAAATATTTGACCTTTTAAACACCTTGGACCACGTTCTCAAAAAAAAAAAATAAAAATAAAACTAGCCTCTGAGCACGGGCTCAAGCGCATGCTCAGAGGCTCTTCTATTTTTTGGATAAAGATTAATAATTTGGATTTATTATTATTTTGGTTTTCTACTTTTTCCAATAATAAAAAAAAAAAACCTAAGGGTGTAATGAAATTTAAAAAAAAAAATTTGAAAAAAAAGGAGGACTAAAGAAACAAATACATCATGATGAAATTAAAAAAAAAAAAAGAATACATGGGATGAGTTTTGTAGATTAGAGGATTTTTAAAACTAACAAAAGAGTAATCCTATTTTGTAGGGAGTTAGTGAGTAGAAGTAAGAATTTAAATCAACATAAAAGTAGGAATTTATTATAAGCAGAAAAGCATTTCAACGTAGAAGTAGGAATTTATTATTTTTGTCAATTTACTATTTTAACCCAATTTTTAAGTTTTAGGTAGAAGTATTTTTTACAATAAAAAAAGTAATAACTAACTTTTTTTTTTCAATTTACTATTTTAACCCATTTTTAAGTTGTTGGTTAATTAATTTAGGGGTATTTTTGACAGGAAAAAAAACAATAATTAACTTTCTGAATCCTCTTAATATATACAGATAAAAGACTTGGATTGGCACCTCGAAATTTCCATTTTCACACAAAGATTTGACCGTTGAAAGAGATGAATTTTTAAAAATATAACAGAGGCCGTTTGATAATATTGTTTTAGTGATATTATTTATATATTTTTTTGAAATATATGTCTATAAAAAAAAAAGTGTAAATATATGTAATGTTGTTTAAAAATTAAAAACATTATATTAAAAAACTATACCAAACGGCCACAGCGGTAGAGAAACGATTTCTGAAAATATGACCGTTTAAAACTTTAAATCAAATATAATGATTAAAATTTAAGAGGACTTTCTCTTTAAAACAAATATAAATTGCGAGACCACTATTCGCTCTCTGTTTTGCTCTTTTCAGAGTTTTCACTCTGACGTCCATTGACTGCATATCTACCTATTTGCTTGCAAGGTAATTATACTGAAGTAAGTGCACTCTGACATGTCTCTTACGCTGTGTTGTTTTTTTTTTGGTTGAATAAATAGTTTAATTAACATAATGAAAGGGAAGAACCTCTCCATCATCTGTCTCCTCAATCAGGGAGGGGGAGATGGACTAGATTCCTACCAAAACGCCATACATGCTCAATAGTAACAGTTGTTGAGAACTGATACTGATACATATCTGAGTTGGCAAATACGATTACCATTTGTCTATATCATATCATTAAGTGAAGCCTCTCTCTCTAATATTTTTAAAGAAATAGAATAAACTTATTTTTATCTTTTATAAATACAATTATTTTAATTTCTAATTCGGTTATGAAATTTTATTCCTTATGTATTTATTGTTAGGAAAAAAGAAATATGGGTAGAAAGAGAGATCAATTTTGGGATTATATTGAGCAACGTCTAGATGGTTGTTTCAAATGTAATTTTTGTCATGGTGATTTTCCTGGAGTTGCAACAAGGATTAAGGCACACTTGGCTGGAATTTCAGGCCATGACATTGTGGCATGTGTAGCCATGTCTCAAGAAGTTCAAAAAGAAGCCTGGCAACTCAAGAGACTAACAAAAAGCTTAAATGTGCATCATCAAGCAGTGCTAAGGAGAGAAAAATCACTTCAGCTTCATCATCAAAAATTATGGATAGAATTGTCACACAGGTGTTTGTTTAGTCCCAACATAGTTGTTTGTTTTTAACAAAGCCATACCTTTTTAACACTTTGGAAACATTTTCATACTAATTTCTCTTTTGCAGGGCAAGGAAGAATATATAGTTGAAATTTTCCTTGATGATATTGTGTACAGACTAGTTGCCAACGTATTTTCACTTACCACTGAGCATTCCAAGAACAGGGAGCTGAAAATTCTTCTTTACACGTTATGCAAGATTCATGTCATGTTATATGATGCTCAAAAAAGACAAGTAAGCAATGAGTCCATGAGGATTTGGTTAACAAAGCTTAAAGATGTAGTTTATGAGGTTGATAATGTGCTAGATAAGTTCAGCTACGATACTTTCCTGAAATACCAAATGATGAATCAGGTACCTAGTTAAGACCGTCAAACATGCATTGGATGATATTGTGAATGAAGTAGATGGCTTGGGTCTTAAAATTGTGAATTCAAACCCCAAGATTAGCCTAGACAATATAGACTCCTCCCTTGATGATTCAGAAGTTATAGAAAGAGAATATCATGTCCTAAAAAGTTGGGATTTATTGGATGATGAGATGATGTCTTTCTAAAATTAAAGTCAAGATTTGATAGTCTTACAATATCATCTTTAAAAAGGTGTTTTGCATATCGTGCAATCTTCCCTAAAGATTATGAAATTAGAAAGGATGAACTAATTCAACATTGGATGGCTGAAGGGTTTCTTGAACTGTTTAAAGAAAGTATGGTGATGGGGGATATTGGTAACAAGTATTTTAAAATTTTATTAGACAAATCCTTTTTACAAAATGGTAAAAGGGATGAGTATGGTAATATTATCAATTATAGAATGCATGATTTGGCACATGATTTTGTGCTCTTAATTTCAAAATCAAAATCTTCAACTTCAGATAATTTCAGCCATGTACGAAGTTTATTTGTTGGATTTGATGGCCAAACAACACCAAGAATTTCATTTAAAGGTGATTGTTTCACAAAATTATGCACATTAATTTTAGAGAATGCTGAATTTGGCAACAAATTATTAGTAGAATTTAAAAGCTTACGAGTTTTAAAGTTATATGGATATAAGGAGATAGAGCTGCCAGAATCAATTGATGTGTTAATACATCTAAGGCTTCTTCACATCACTGTAATTAATCATTTACCAAATTCAATTACTAAGCTTTACAATTTGCAAACTTTAAGAATCGAAGGGTTTCTCATGGAACTTCCAAAAGACCTAAGCAATTTGATTAACTTGAGACATGAATGTATTGATGAAATTAAGAAAGCACCTAAAAATCTAGGGTTGTTGACTTGCCTTCAAACATTGCCAATATTTGTTGTGGGTCGAGATGAAGGTTATCGGATTAAGGAATTGGGAGCTTTAAAGAATCTCAGGAGAGAAATAAAAATAAGTAATCTAGAGAAGGTGGAAGATGAAGAAGAAGCCAAAAGTGCAAAATTAAAAGAAAAGGAAATGTTCAAGTTGGGATTACACTTGACATCATCAATAAGAGCAGCGGCAGCTATGATAAAGATGAAAGGGTGTTGGAAGGCCTCCAGCCTCACCCAAATTTGAAAAGGTTTACAATCAAAAGGTATGGAGGAAAGAAATTCCCATCATGGGTTGGTTTGTCGCCATATCAAAATTTGATTAAGATCTATTTGAATGGGTGCACGGAATGTGAAGAAGTTCCCACCCTGGGACATTTACCCTGTCTTAGGGTTCTTGATATAATAGGAATGGAGAAGGTAAGAAGAATAGGAAGCGAGTTTTACAGTTATAGTGATGGGAGTTACAGAAATACTACTACATTATTTCCGGCATTGAGAATACTCAAATTGGTGGAGATGATTGCCTTAGAAGAGTGGAAGGATGCAGGTGAGGTGTCGATGTTTCCATGCCTTGAGGAGTTCACCATAAGTTATTGTAATGAACTGAGAGATTTGCCAGACTCACTGCACACCTGCGTGTCCCTTCAGAAGTTGGTAGTATGGGAATGTCCTAAGCTGAGGTATTGGCCAGGTGTCCAGTGTGTGGGTTCTACTTCCATTCAACACTCCCACCCCTCTCTCCAAAAGCTCAAATTGTGTGAGTCAGCCCACTCTCTCCTGGGCCAAATTCAATACTTCATTACCCTTAAAATTCTGTGGATATAGAGATTTTTTGAAATAGAAGCTTTGCCAGAGTGTTTGGGTTGCCTTTCCTCTCTTCAGAAGCTGTATATTGTGGATTGCCATCACTTGGTGCATTTGCCCACCGAGGAAGCCATGCGACGCCTCACCCAATTGAAAACGCTGATCATTTATGATTGCCCCAATTTGGAAGACAATGAGCGGTCCAAGATTGACCACATTCCATTTGTTGACATCCAGGATAGTGGGTAAGTTTACTCATACAATTTATTAGGTTAATCGTTCCATTTGTTGACATACACTTGAATTTTTTTTTTTTTTTTTTTTTTTTTTTTCTTTTTGATGGTTCTAACATTTTCTATACCATTTGAAGGTGGCCAGATTGCTCTGATTTTGAAGACTAACTCAGGAAGTTGGCAAGAAGTTTGCATCTGGGAACCGTTGCCTCAGGTTTGCTTTCTCCTACCTTTTTGGATATTTATACATAATTTACTTCATAAATGGTGATTTACAAAACCAAATTTAGTTTATATATATTTGTACAGTCACAGTTCTATAGCCAATATGCATATCTACAATGTATAGAGTTATGTTGAGTGCAGTCAAATCACTGAATTGTGGTTTCACACTTACATATAAAATGATGAACTCCGGAGTCTTTTATGCTTGTCAGGTATGTGAATGTGAGCTGTTGCATTTTTTCATATGAGATGGTTATTCAGAATCGCCATTGCATAGTATAACACTTTGTTTATTGTTGTTAAAATTCTGTTTAGCAGTTAAAAGTACTTTTATATGTTACTAATGGCCCTAATGTTCTGCTCTTGTAGAAGACTGGCAATTTTCTTCAAGAGCTGCATTCAGTACTTATGATTGCAGAACTGATCCATCTGCTCCTACACAATGCTTCATCCCATTTTGGGATCTGCAAATTTTTCATTTTCCCTAAACAAGAGTGTCCATTACAAACTAATTTATGTAGCCAATGATTTCTAAACTAATTACAAACTCACCTTTTCTGTCATTGTCTTGCTGCTATTCAATTTCCGTTTGCTAAACTATTTTCTTTCTGCAATTTTTTCAAAATTGAAATTCTCTAGACATTGGGAAATTTGGAATATTGGATTCATCACTGTTTCTTTTTTTTTTTGGTTGTTGTTGCTAATCTTGGATTCATCACTGTTAGAGCCTGCTTTATGTCCACATACTCATTCTTTCTCTTGACATATCTTGTAATCTCCACATTTTGATACTGTAAGAGTTCATGGATCAGCTATTTTGCTTAGGGCTGTCTGAAACTTGACAGTAGATTTTGTTGATTTGGACTGGGTCATAATTGTTCTGTTTATGAGGGTGAATTTATTGTGGAAAATGGAATTTAGTTGAATAAGAAAAGGAAATTGGGTAGGGGAAGGTCTTGATGATTTTTCGTTTTATGTTTGGGTTGGGGGGTTAGTCTTACTTGGGGTGGGGGGGGGGGGGGGGAATTATGTGATCCCCAGTCCTACTATTGCAAGCAAAATTTAAATTTAAATTTCAGACAGAACTGAAGGTGTTGATGGTTCTATATATATCTATAAATGGTGTTCACCTTTTCAAGGTGGCCACATTGTTCAGATTTTGAAGACTAACTCAGGAAGCTTTCAAGAAGTTTGCATCTGGGAAATAATTTACTTGATGACAACTGATGCCAAGGCACTTCAGGTTTTCTTCTCTTACCATTTGGGATATTTATACATAATTTACTTCATAATTGGTCAGTATGCATATCAGCAATGTGCTTTTGATGTTATCACAGCTTAGCCAGAACAGTGTAAAATGTCCTTTTCTGTGACTCTTTTAATTGCTGGCATGGATATAATGAAGTAATTTCCAGTCATTTATTTGCCATTAGTTGGATAAATTACAAATGCCTTTGTGTCACCATTAATAACAGCAAGTTCTGTCAATCATATAGATACTTTGATTTGTAATTTACTGTTTTTCTTCTTTTTAATTTATAGTGGAAACTGAGGTTAATGAATAATAAATGATCACAAATGGGCTTCTGTTAACAACTCAAAAAATTTTAACATCTTTACCACAATAATCTTAAATCTAAGAGTGATAAAGTAATAAATGTAAAATTTTCATGGCTACAAAAGAAAATTGCAAATTTATACCTTCGCTTTCCTAGCCTTGTGCATTTGGGGTGAAAGGAATTGCTGCATTTTTGAGGACAGAGAGTCCACTGCACCAAACCTCAAGTTTTTATTTCTGAAGACTCTTTATGAATGGGGATTGAAGTCCTCCACTCTCTCCACGTTTTCTTTGATGGATTTCCTAGATACTCTACCTTTGTGTCATTAATTATACAGCCGGTTTCGTGTATTTTTCTTTGTTTTAATATATTGCAATTATCTTAAAAAAAAAAAAAGCTTTCCTAGTTTTTGTGCACTTAAGAAACTTAGATTCAAACAGATTGTCAAACTGAATGTGTTTTCATAATGAGGGCCAGTACTCTTAATCAGATCTTGGTGCTCAAAATTGTAACATTTATCTCTACTGTTTTTTGTGTGGTGGGTGAAGATCACACACCATTATCAGCAGCTGAAGTGGTTGAAATTGCATTTTGGTTTTTCTATGATTTTCCTGGCCTTTTGCAATCAATTTTAGGCCCAGGTCACTATAGCTTCACTCCTTGTATATCACCTGCAAGGTTTCTCTGTAAATTTTTCAGAATCCATAAGCAAATATCTAAAGATAACAACAAACTTTAAAATTAAAAATAAATAAAAATGAAAGAAGAGAGAAATGAGATAGTGAATACATATTTGCCACACTTTGACCCCTTTTATAAATGACTGTGAAACCTCCTTAAGTCCATTAACCCTCATAAAATTTATAAGAAATAAAGAAAAAACAAAAGTTTTGTATTACTGAGTAGAGAAAGGGTGATTAGTCTTCCAACATTATGTACTCTCTCTACTTCAATACTTTCTGCAAAATAAACCTCAATTCTTCTCAGGTTCCCATCCTTATTTAGCTGAATTAATAACACCTGAATCCACATTATGAATAGACCTAAAATATTATTCAATCAGTTAAATATTTTGCCTTGATGTGTAGGCACTAGGGACACATATCTGTTGTGTTCAGCTGGATGAAAAATTACATTATGAAGTTTTCATCCACTCCCAAGCCAACTGAATTTTTAGTTGGTATATTTTCTCAATTTTCTAATCCCTTCTGGTATATAAAATATTGATTCAATCCAATAAGTGTATTATTCATGCCAGTTGTGCCCTCCTTCCTTCCATTGTTCCAACAGCATTTTCTGAACATTTTCTGCTCATTTTCCAACATATGAGACCATTTCATTATGCAAGAGGAAAAGCATCTTTCATTGGTTGGTTGCCACACCAACCTCAAACCAAATATGCTGACTGACCAAACATCTCCCCACCCATTCTAATACTCCTCCATAGACAACACCCATGGATAGATTATTGCTTCTGAATTAATTGATGGAAAGTAATCTCACCAACCACACTGATTACTGGAAATTTGTGAGTTATCTAAAACAATTATGAAAGTTGTGATTCAATTTGAATTTTTTCAAAATCAAAATTATATGGCAATTTGGAAATTTTCTATATTGAAATGGTTGCTATTAGAGCATGCTTTGATGCCCATTGATAAAAAACATGCACATTCTTTGTCTCAACATCTCTTGTAAAGTTCACTTATAGATTGGCCTTTTTAATTTCTTGCGCTGAAACTGCAACAGTACGTGAATCAGTTCTTTTGCGTAAAGCTCTCTGACATTTGACAATAGATTTTGTTGATATGGGCTGGGTCATGATTGCTACGTTTATGTGTGAATTGGGTGGGTGGAAGTCTTGTTGATATTTGTTTTCTATTTGGGTTGGGAGGTCAGTTTAAGTGGATCATATGCAGGGGCTAAGGAGTTAAGTTATCCCTAGTTCAACTAGTGCAAGCAAAATTGAACTCACGTTCTTACAAAGTTTTAGACAACACTGAAGTTGTTGATGGTTCTACTCTAATATATTAATATATGGTTTTTCACCTTTTGAAGCTAATGAGAAGGTTGCATCTCAGAAACTAGCGAACTTGATGACAACTGATGCCAAGGCACTTCAGGTTTGCTTTCTCTTTACCATTTGGGATATGTATATATAATTTACTTTGTAATTTGTGCTTTACAAGACCCTATTCAGTTTATAAATTTGCAGAGTCAGTGTTTTGTAGCCAATGTACATATCTACATAAAAAAAAGAAAAAAAAAAAAACTTTTAGTCTATGTAAAAGTGTGTGTGTCAACTCCACATGTTCATATATCGCCAAAACAGTGTATAGAGTTAGATTGAGTACAGCCAAATCACTGAATTGAGGTTTGACCCTCATTATAGAGACTAACAATCTATGCATTAGCTGGAGGAAGGACTCATTAAATCTAACACTAATCATGTTCTAGCAATTTGATCTTATGTAATAAGCAATATAGTTTTTCTATTTTGTCTCTATAAAATTTATGAACTTCTACCTATTGAATGTTTGGAACATGGCTAGTAAAATTCATAATTTTAGATTTTTAAATCTGTATTAGTGTTAAGAAGAGTTTAGCATTTTGGATGTGTAGCGTGTTTGCCAATGTGCTGGGTATTTGTAAATATATCCTTAAATTTAAAATTTTGAAATGACCACCTTGATTTGGTGTAACTTTCAATTTTTATCTTATAGTCTATATTAGTGTAAAAATGAAGAGTTTAGTGGGAAACAATACACTCCAAAATAGCATTTAAAACCCTTTAAATTAGCAATATATGTAGTAAAAAAAAGTTCCAGATACCCATAATAATCTATGTTTTAAACCCAAAGATCCCATATAATAAGAAAACAAGACTCTAGCCAATAATTTGTGAAATTTACAACACCTTGACAAAGTACGGCTACCAAATATAGTTAGATGGTTCAAGGAGCTCTTAAAAGCTCTATGCTAGTAGTTGATAGTATGTAATACACATTAGCAGCCTAATGAGTTTGTTTATAGATAAAAACTTCAACTAAACAACTCCTAAGATTTCCTATCATTGTGAACCTCTTCATTTTAACGCACATCATCATCTACCACTCTTGTAGAAAACTAAACCTTAGCACCAAGCCAAGGAAAGGGTGCTTGCATATCTGCTGTGAGAGGAACCTCCTTGATTCTGCATCAACCTCTTTGATATGCTTGTAGCATCAACCTCTTTTCTACCTGTTCCATCTCCTGAATTGTTTTAAATGTAGCAACAACCTATAAGAAAATGGGAAAGAATCAGAGTTGAAAGGTTAGGAGTACCCACACATTTGATTAATTCAAAAGTCAAGCAAATACTTGACACCCATTCAAAAATTGATGAAACGATATCCACTACCTCCATCACGTTAGTAAAGAGGCAGAGTGCAATGAACAATTTTTCAATTAAGACACACTATCCACTTTTGGCCTTTTGCAATACACAAGAATCTCAACAAAGAACGGAATTTAAAAAAAAAAAAAAAATTACAGAATCAAAATGCGTGGAAATCCTCATTTCTGACCATCCCACAATTCATCTTTACCAAGGATAAGAAACTCAAGGGAGCCATCAATCTTTTCCACCTGCAATTTCTATAAAGATGTCAGTGACTAATTATCCATACAACTAAAACTGAGAAGCACAGAAAGAGTCTTAACCCAACCAAATGTATCAATTAGGAGAGCTCTCTTAAATGGGACTTGTAATAATATTGGACTATTGACAGAAAACAGCATTCCTCTGGCAGAATGCTAATACGCAAATGTAGGCATGTTGATAAATGCCAATATAAAATTTACATTTTCAAATTAACATTGGTTGATGGGATCCCTAAAATGGTTTAAACAAGGGTTAAAAGCTACTGATTCTAGTATCTGCTTAGGGTGAAGTGGCTCATCGCGTCACTAAATTACAAATACCAGTGATCTTTGATTGTCCCAATCAAAGGTCATGTAGTTTAGCCCAAAAGGGTCTAAGATTGCCAATATTCTAGTAATTGAGATAAACCTTTGATACATCCTATGTAATACATAGGTCAAAATCATTTAAAAATGGTATGTTCTCTCTATTTCCTTCTGTTTAGAGATTTGCTTTGAAGTTGACTAATTGTTCATGATTTGTTCTCCTCTCTGCTTCTTTCCTTCTTTTGAAAAAAAAATTATTTTGGCTGTATATATATTATCATATTCTTTGGTTAATGATGTCCAAAGAGTTTTGTGACAAACCATTAATTCATATTTAACGTATCTTACAGCATAGCTTCTGTGTATCTTCTACTTTTATCTCTATTTTATTGTGGTTCTTCCATGATGGTTGAATTTCTATTAGCACATGAAATATTTCTCAGAAAATTCAGAAAGTCTTTTGTTTTTTATTTTAAGGATTTCATTTGAATTATCACTTCTTATGTTTTCATATTTTCTAATAATATTCTACACTTATCTACTCTTTACAGTTGTGTTATCCTCATTGAAAAATTTGCAAAACTAAAGTTGCTGTGTGTTAGAAATAGAAACATGCAGCGGAATATTAATAATCGGTTTTTCGTCATACCTCTCTTGGCCTAAACTGATAATCACATAGGAGCTTTGAGATTATTCTACACTGTCTAGAGCCAGCCTCCACGCAGACCAACTATCCAAACACGTTTTGAATTCTAGTTTGTGCAACCCATGAACCAAAAAAAAGTTCCTCCGACAGTGTTGCACACTTCTAGAGTGATGCAAACATAATCCACAACCTAAGAACCTCACAACACTTTGTAAACACTAAGATATATGCTGAATACATTCCACACCTCAATGGGTACCACTCTTGGTGTTTATATACACACCACACCATTAATAATGAGTGGGATAGTGGACTTAGTGGGGTAGAGTAACGGTCTAATACCATTACTCCATAAATCCTAGATGTTACAATCTGAGGCAAATAGAGAGACATGCTCACATTGGATGTCTATCTATGTTCTTTCAGTTTCTAACATCTCCCACTCATCCACTGTGGGCATGGCCCTATTATCCATCTCTCAATGTGTTTCTCAGTGCGTTCATACTGGCAAATAGGTTGTGCGACCGCCGAGCACACTTGAAAAACATATTTGGGAGCACTATACTAAATCTTATACCAAGACCAGCATAGCAACATCCCTAAAGTGTCTCGTTATGCCCTAGACATATATTAACACATCGAATCAAGCATCTCTAATCCCTCTTGAGTTTAATACTCAGACTTATGCTTGATCCATCATAACTATCTAAATGTACTCACGATTATTTCGCTACCATAAGCGCTATAACCTGTCGACAATGATTACAAATATAAGGATGTGTTACAAAAATAGTCTTCCCTTTGCATTCATGTCCTTCAACTTTGGTCCAATCGCTTTCCCAGCAATGTCCCTTTAGACCGAATCCAACATGGCCATAGGTAACATGCCAAAGTAGTAGACATCAAAACCTCAGCTTCAAGACATAGTCAAAAGTAACAAAGGCAAAAATAGGATCTTAATGAAAGATCCATGGGACTCACACAGTGAAGAAGCAGGGATTTATTCTCTCACCTCCACTTTTGGTCGAGCAAGCACATGTAGTATGAAATACATGCTACGGTGGAGTTCTCTTAAGTAAGAGCGTATGTCTTAACTCAATACACTATACAAATCTTAGTCTAATCGCTACTCAAGTGCCTAACTCGAGTCTTTTATTCGCTTGCCACCTTAGGCGTCAAATAAGGTCTCGCATTTGGCTAACCACAGGCTACATGGATCATGGGCTATCCATGTACGGTCTAATCAAGTTAAATATATTATAGACCTCATCTTAGTCCCAACTAAGGCGACATCTATTTGTGTCAGCCATCTATATATGCTACATAAGCATTGAATGACACAATGCCTCATCTCTGCTCACTACTCAAGTGCCAGAGGTGATCACTCGTGTGAGTGAGATGACCTAAGCCTGTCGACATACCTTTCATTCCACAGAACTCATCATATGGTATATGTGTGTGTAAACATACATATTATTAACTGAATAACATCATATGTATTTAAAACAAGATATCCGAAAAGAGTACAATAAAGAGTAACTAAAACAACATATCATCATATTCTACATAGCCCTAAACTCCTAACATGAGCCTGAAAGGCATCCCTTCCTATAGGCTTTGTAAGAGGATCAGCAGTCATGAGGCTTGTAGAAATGTGTTTTAGAACCATTTCATTATGAGCAACCATGTCTCGAATGTAGTGATATCGTATATCAATGTGTTTGGTTCTACCATGATACTTAGAATCTTTAGCATAGGCAAGTGCTGCCATGCTATCACAATGTACTGTAACAGGATCCGAGGCATCTTTGACAACCTCAAGATCTGAAAGAACCTCCTCAACCAAACTGCTTCCTGAACAGCTGCTGAACATGCTACATACTTTGCTTCCATAGTTGATAATGCTATACAGGATTGTTTCTTGCTACTCTAAGTGATAGCGCCATTATTTAGCAAGAAAGCATATCCAGATGTAGATTTGCGTTCATCTAGGTCACTACCCCAATCAGCATCACTATAGCCAATCATACGCAAATCTGAACCTTGATAACAAAGGACGTAGTCTGCTGTCCCTTTTAGATACCTTAATATCCTCTTGACAGCTTTCCAATGAGCAAGTCCTGGATTAGACTGAAATTTGCTAACTAATCCAATAGCATAACATATATCAGGCCGAGTACACATCATTGCATACATTAAGCTTCCAACTGCATTAGCATAAGGAACACGAGCCATCTTTTCTTTTTCATCTTGAGTCTTAGGACACATTTCAAGGCTTAAGCTCTCATTTTTCGCAACTGGAGTATCTATGGGTTTGCAATTATGCATTTGGAAACGCTCAAGGACTTTCTTAATGTAGGTTTATTGTGATAAACCTAAAAGTTTCTTTGAGCGATCCCTAAGGATTTTAACCCCTAGAATATAATCTGCCTCACCCATGTCTTTCATCTCAAAGTTAGAGGACAACCATCCTTTTGTGGCGATAATCATCTCCATGTCATTACCAGCCAATAATATGTCATCGACATACAATGACAAAATAATGAAACTTCCCTTGGATCGTTTTACGTAGACACAGTGATCTTCTTCGATCATCGTAAACCCATTCGATAGAACGGCTCGATGAAATCTCAGATACCACTGTCTAGGTTATTGCTTTAAACCATATATGGATCGCTTAAGTTTGCACACTTTTTGCTCTTGACCTTTGGTCACAAAGCCAATAGGTTGATCCATATAGATTTCTTCATCTAGTTCTCCATTGAGAAAAGTTGTCTTAACGTCCATTTGGTATAATTCCAAATTCAAGTTTGCAACAATGGCCAGAATGAGTCGAATAGAGGCAAACCTCACAACCGGAGAAAAGGTTTCCTCGTAGTCAACACCTTCCTTTTAAGTGTATCATTTTGCCACTAATCGAGCTTTATACCTTTATATTGACCCATCCGCCTTGCGTTTGATTTTAAGAACCCATTTGTTCCCAATTGCTTTACGCCCTGACGGTAGGTCTACCAAATCCCAGACCTGATTAGTCCTCATAGACTCTATTTCATTATTCATTCCTTTCATCCATTCATCACTAACAGAAGATGAGAGAGCCTCTTGCACAGTTTTTGGCTCATCATCATCCTGTGAAGCAATCATGAAAGCTTCCCCCTCAATCTCAAAACGACGACAAGGAACATTTCCACGGTTTCTTCTACGTGGCTGACGTTGTTATGGATCAACTTCTAGTGGTGTGCTCCCACTAGGTTGTAAGTCGCTCCCACTGTCTTTAGGAGTTTCAGGAATTTCTTCCTTGTCCTCTAGTCTACTTGGGGCGCCTACCTCTTGATCCATCATTTCATAAAGAGTCAAGTTCTTTTCAACCTCACCTATGTTAGGGAATTCACTTATAATGAAATCAACATCACGTGACTCCAATTCAGTCACACTTCCATCAGATTGTTCTCCTATCAACACATAACCTTTGGAATGCTCAGAATATCTTATAAAGATACACTTCTTTCCTCTAGGCCCCAACTTCCCATGTCTATGAAAAGTATTGTGAACATAACCTATTGAACCCCATGGCCGCAAGTTATTCAAGTCAGGTTTCTTGCCGGTCCATAGTTCATAAGGTGTGGAAGATACTGATTTAGAGGGCACTCGATTAAATATATAGGCTGCAGTCAAAAGTGCATCCCCCTAATACGAAATTGGTAAGTTTGCTTGCGCCATCATTGACCTAACCATCTCTAGCAGTGTTCGATTTCTCCTTTCTGCCACACCATTTTGTTGCGGTGTATAAGGCATTGTTAACTGCCTTGCAATTCCCTTTTCATCACAGAGCTCCTTAAATTGCTCAGATAGATACTCACGCCCACAATCAGTTCTAAGAGCCTTAATGCTCTTTTCTAATTGATTCTCAACCAATCTCATGTATCATCTAAAGCAATCTAAAGCCTTAAACTTATGAGAAATCAAATAGACATGACCGTAACGTGTATAGTCATCTATAAATGTGATGAAGTAGAAACCTCCATGCCTTGCCCTCACATTCATTGGACCACATATATCAGAGTGGATTAATTGCAATGGAAAAGATTCCCTTGCGGCTTTTCCAAACGGTTTTCTTTTTGACTTTCCCATAAGACAATGTTCACATGTGGACAAAGTGACCTTAGCGAGATTGCCCATAAGGCCTTCTCTAGCTAATCTAGTCATCCTTTCTTGCCCTATATGGCCAAGCCTAACATGCCATATAATTGAATTATCAGAAGCATTATCAGATGAAGTCAAAAAAACTGAACTATCATTATTAAAATATTCAATATCTAAAATTAAAAAACCGTTTGAAATAAAACCACGACTATAATAAACTGTTCCCAAATGCAATAAAACATAATTATTCTAAAAAATAAACCGAAAACCAAGTCTTAACAAAGTAATTACAAAAAGTAAGTTCCTTCGAATCCCTGGAGCATACAACACGTCATGGAGCAACAGAGTGCGACCACCTCGCAATTCTAGCTTGTAGGTACCAATTCCAAGTACCTCTATGCTAGCTCCGTTTCCCACCTTAATGTCTCTACACCTAACAGGAATCCGGCGGTTCTCCACAAATCCCATTCTATCTTTCGCTACATGTTCTGTTGCTGCTGAGTCTACAGTCCACATAGGAGTAGAATTAGCAACAAGGACATGACTAGTTACAAAAACATGGTGAGATGTAGGATTAGGTGTTACCTTTTTTGGCTCAGCGCATTCATGAGCAAAATGTCCTTTCTTTCCACAGTTGTAACAAGTCAACTTAGACTTGTCCTTCTTTGCGCGCTTTCCTCTCGTATTGCGCTTGACAAACTTAGCTTTTTTAGGTGGTGGCCCATTAGGTCTCTCTTGTCCAGGAGCATAATCAGGTTGCTTGTGTTTAGGCCTAGATGCCTTATGCGAGCCAGTCTCAATCATGTGCACAGAACTAATCGGCTTGGCTACTTTAAGGCGCTCAGCTTCAAGTTCCAAGTGACGAGCCACATCATCAAATGTTTTGATGTTCTCATTATGTGTCAAGTTTTGACACATCGTCTCCCATGAACTTGGTAGTGAACAAATCACTGCCTGGACTTGTTGTTCGTTAGTAAGATTGTTTCCAGTTGATTTGAGCTCTCAAATCATGGAGGACATCGCCCTAAGATGCTGCTTCATCGTATGTTCAGAGCGCATCTTATATGAATCAAATTTCATTGTTAAGCCACACATTTCAAAAATTTTGACGTTCGATCTAAAATAAACTTAGATAATCAATACACGTCACAAGATCAAAAATTCGCTAAGCTTCTTAATCATCTCTTGCGCCACTAGTGTTTATTACTAAGTTTAATTTTAATCTATTCGTGCAAAATTATGTATGGGAGATAACGCAACTCAACCATACTCCCATTTCTCCATATTTCAATTCTAAATATATTTACAAAAAATATGTATTGAAAACAATTCACCAATTTTATCAATTAACTATTAAGCCAAACATACTATCACAATTTAAAATCATGAGAGCAATTCATATAGGCATCTCATTATTTCACTAAGAAATAATTATTTCTTTGTCGTGTTAAATATGATATTTAACGTTGTGTAAATATTTTTAATACCATATTTCACTAAGAAATAATAATGGAATTAAATAATTTACAAAAATAAATAAATTCCATATCATTTACATATATACCTTTTATGTTTTATGAGAAATAAATGCCAAGCTTGTATAGTATACGTTTCAATGAAATAATTGTAATAAATTATTGCAAATATCTCATTGACCATGATATAGTGTTTGGTCATGTATTTACGTTTTTTATTTTTATTATTATTATTATTATTTTAAAACAAATAAAGGTGAAACAGATGCAATAGGCTTTGTAGGTTCATACACACCAACAAATATGGCAGAAGCCCACATAAAGGCCTCTATAACCCTCCTTAGCAACAATGAGGCGGACTGCATCAGGGGCTAAAGCAAATTGCCCAGTTGATGCAATAGACTTTAATAGGCATAAAACATAAAAAAAATTTCACAGGAAACAAATGTGGCCCATTGTACAGTGTATGATAAAAGTAACTGAGCAAATACAAACATTATTTAGGTAATAAACTATTGTGGGACCCCTTTTTGTTTTTATTTAATTTGCTACCACTCTAACTCTTTCGGCAAGAGAAAGACACGTGATGGGCAGCAGTGGATGTTGTCTTCAACTTTCGTCCATTCAATTTCTTTCGGCTAAAAAACATGAGTTTCAGACTTTAAATTCAAAGTTTTATATCTTCTTCATTTCAAGTCCTTTTTTAACGTACCATATACCAATTTAAAGCTTATAACATATAGATTCATAATATGAAATCATATTTTGCAAATAAAAAACATATTAGAGCAGTTTTGTCCTTAAAGTTTCGGTGTTCTAAGTTTTATGAAACTATATCTCATGGCACACTTAGAGATTTGCTATGGAACTTAAGATAGATATTAATATATGTAATATAAACAACATATATTAATTTCAAGGCACGAAATGCTCAGAATCAAAACTTGCCATTGAAGGCCATGCGAGGTGTATAGAAATTCATAGCATACCACAGAAGCATAAAACGTATTAAGAACTAATCATATATGCATATGACATTGAGAACAACCTATATAAGCTCTGATACCAATGTTAGAAATAGAAACATGCAGCGGAATATTAATAATCGGTTTTTCGTCATACCTCTCTTGGCCTAAACCGATGATCACATAGGAGCTTTGAGATTGTTCTACACTGTCTAGAGCCAGCCTCCACGCAGACCAACTATCCAAACACGTTTTGAATTCTAATTTATGCAACCCACGAACCAAAAAAAACGTTCCTCTGACGGTGTTGCACACTTCTAGAGTGATGCAAACATAATCCACAACCTAAGAACCTCACAACACTTTGTAAACACTAAGAGATATGCTGAATACGTTCCACACCTCAATGGGTACCACTCTTGGTGTTTATATACACACCACACCATTAATAATGAGTGGGATAGTGGATTTAGTGGGGTAGAGTAATGGTTTAATACCATTACTCCATAAATCCTAGAAGTTACAATCTGAGGCAAATAGAGAGACGTGCTCACATTGGATGTCTATCCATGTTCTTTCAGTTTCTAACACTGTGTATGAGAGAGAAGAAGATTTCAGAAGTACAAAACCAACTACTTTCAAGCCGAAATTGGAAGGTCATTTTAATTCCCGACTTTGATGAAGTTTCAGTATATTTTTCCTAACGAACGGAGCCTCATGTTGATTGGTGTTGTTGCTTGAAGTTCCTCTATGTTTTCTCAAATGCTGGCCAGTTGGAGAATCTTTTCTTTTTGTTACTATTAGTTTTCACATCAATGCTTAGCATTATGAATAATTTTTTGTAATTCAAGATTCAATTTTTTTTTCTTGGACTCTAGCATTTGCTCCTGAGAATATTGTTGTAAACCCATTTTCTATAGTGGAAGATTTTACTGAACTGGGTCCTATGGTTTTTCCCTTTTCATTGAAGGGTTTTCCACGTAAAAATTCGGGGTCTTGATTATGGCTTGCTACTGAAATTTTTATTTATATTGGTTATTGTGCTTAGCTAATTTATTTGAAATATACCCCATTGAATTTGCACAAAGAGGGGAAAAGGAAATAATTCTTTTGTTTGTTATATTAATTGTCTGTTTTTCCCAGCAAAGGCTGACCTTCAGATTAGGCAATGTTTGATGTCTAACATGTTTTATTCATCCTACCCTAACGCCAAACCCTTTTAGATCTCTTCATAGAGTTCAAGCCATTCTTAGAACTAAATCAAGCGACTACTCTAATCTTTTTGCTGAGCTTGATTTAATAACATACTCATGTATCTATGTGTAGGATGGATGCATATTAGATTTCTTCAATGCACCACATCACAATCACATACCTCAAATTATTGTCTTTTTAAGAAGTTAATAAATACAATTATTTTTTATTTATTTTTTTAATTTCTTTCATTACTTAGGCTTTTCTTTACCTCTTTTTCAAGGTCAATACCTGTTTCATATGTTTTATTTAAGTTTAAATTAATAGGAATAGTTTAGAAAATTTATAGCCTTTTATTTTAAAACTAATGTATTAAATAATAAGAACTTTTTGATTCCCTAAACAATTTTTAACCATTTGCAATAGAGGAAATAATTTTTTAGATACGTTTAACTGTGTTCAAAGTCACCCCTCAATACCTTCATTTGAATTTAAGTTACCAGTTTGTATGTTTTTGAAAGATAGACTTATTAAAGGATGATTAAATACTTTTTTGACTTCCACACAACTGAAAAAGGACTCTTGTGTTATCATATTGTATGCTTCTAGAACTTGGTGAAAGGGTTTTGAAGGGATCTATAATTCACTCAAATGTGCAAAGTACCTTAATTAATTGCAAAGGACAACAACAATAAACAAAGCCTAAATCCCAATATTTTGGGGTCAGCTTAATAAATTGCAGTAATCAGAAAATGTGAACCCAAGTGGAATCATCATCCAATCCAATTTCCTACTAAATAAAGAGGCATACCTTGCCTTCATTTTCATTCCCTCATTCTCTATCTTCCCTTATTCCTTATCAATAGCAGTAAAGAAATGTTGGGGCAAAACACATGTTATAGTAAAGTAGCATTCTTCATAGTAAATATAGAACAACACAGAGTTGTTTATTGCCAAGTGCTAAATATGCTATGGAGCTATTATGTTCAATGTCACCAAGCTTATGGCAACCAAGGTAAAGATGTTTAAACCCCGTGAGGACCAAAATGCTTTTCATTATTATTTCTCAAAAGCAAAAGAAAGTATTATTAGAGTTATGTTGACTCTGCAGAAACGTTAATGCTTCATAGTTGTTTGGGAAAAAGAAGTGGTTGTAGCACTCGATATGACCCTTGAAACAAAGGTTTATAACGCCCTTGTTAATTAATGTAAACACTTAAATATGAGAAATAGTAACAAATAGACAAATACCACCCTTGATGTTAGTCACTATGCATAGAAACATTCATACTATAAGCATGTGGCTCAAATCAAGACCCAATTCCTTGCCAAAACACTGTAATAATTATTTTAGCAGTCAATTTTTTTTTTTTTTGTTTATTTTCCAATTAGATTATTATCTTCTTAATGTTCACATATATGGACAAGCATTCCTTATTGAAACAGCCCATAATATATTGAACCCTGAGAATTTACTTTCCAAGTTATATGGCTGTCAAGCAGCAATGGCTTTCACCATGGTAATGGGGAGAAGCACTATATATGGTGCTGTATAAGTATTACACAGAAAAAAGAAGAAAAAAAGTGTAAAATACATATGCTAAAGGAGGTAAAATGATCACTCCCGAGCAACTACAACTACTTGCTTTCCTACATTTTGGACACTAAAAATTCCTACAAGAGCTGAAGGGCCATTTTCGAGGCCTTCGGCTGTGTCTTCAACATATGCTATCTTTCCTTCTCTAATGTAAGGCAGCACAAGGTCTAAGAAGTTGGGAAAGAGGTGATAGTAATCATACACTGTAAATCCTTCTATACGAATCCTCTTATATACCAAAGATAATAAATTTCTTATGCCCTCAGGTTGATCAAGATTGTATTGTGAGATCATTCCAGCTACTGCAATGCGACCGTGGAATCTCATGTTAAGGAGAACTGCATCAAGCATTTTGCCTCCGACATTATCAAAGTCAATGTCAATGCCTTCAGGAAAACACCTAACATCATTACCAAAAAAAAAAAAGTCAGTGCCTCTCAGTTTTTTATAAAAGTTGCTCTTGCAGTTGTAAGTAACAATTAAGCCTTGATATTGCTGTTGAGATATTTATCAAACGTTAGTTTCTGCCAACGTTTATTCTTTAATGTTATGAAATTTGCTGTCACCATGAATAAATTAGTTAATGCAGTGCAATTTTGCCTCACAGCTAATAATGAGAAATTTTGCCTCATTAATTTCTTTTAGATTATTTATATGCAAATTTTCCACTGACCTTTTTAGAGCTGCATCCAAGTCATGCTCTTCCTTACAATTGAAGGCCTCATCGAATCCAAACTTGCCCTTTAGTATATCAACCTTGTTCAGTTAAAAGCAGTACAAGTGTTGAAATTTCATTTAAAAAAGAGAGCATGTTTCTATATCCCCTGCTTTAAAACAGAGATTAAGTATGCATAGCAGCTTAAAATTTCCAAATAAGAAAATCATACAACAGGGTGAGGACTAGGAGAATTTGAATAAGATTTCAGAATATTATTCAAATTTGTGTTAAAATGCTTTTAATGTCTAACCAGAGACAAATAAATAACAACTCATTCAAGGAGGAAAACATAAAAGATCAAACCTGCAAAATCAGTTCGAATAAAGAACAAAATATATACTATTGTTTCAAATTCATTCAAAATGGGTGTTAGTAAAAGGTGATGATATAATCAGAAGATCAACTTATGTGTACTTTATTGTTGTCACAAATATCTAATTGAATTATTGAATAAAAACAATATTGTTGGTAGCACCTGTCAGAACAATGCATACCCAGTACAAATATTTTAAAGAAGATTCCAATTAAGGTTGATGTACTTTTTCTTTGCTTCCAGCACTTCCAACAACATAACAACCCATCAATTTCGCCAATTGCCCAACTAGTTGGCCAACTTCACCAAATGCTGATGAGACAAAAACATATTCTCCTTTCTTTGGTGAGCAAAGTTCATAGAAACCAGCATAAGCAGTCATACCAGGCATACCTATGTGCAAAAGTAAATCCGATTAGATAGAGCACTTACTATGTCAATGTTTTTTTTAAAAAGAAAATATCTATAGTTGCTAGTATGCAGATGAGGAGATGGTGTAGAGGACAGAAAAGAGTGACATGAACAAGATAGATTATGTAGTATAAATGAATAATTACACTGCAAAGTATCAAATTCATCTTTAATCTGGAGTCCCATGAATTGTATATTCCAATCATGTAAAAGATTATGAAGTAAAATCCTTTTTGTTTTGTTTCTTTAATTTTCTTGAAAATCAAATCCATCTTATAAAATTTTTTCCCAATTGATGAGCAAATTACTTACCAAGAAGTCCAGTATAGTAGGAAAGGGGCACATCAGTGTGCTGGATTTTAAAGAGGCTTTCAGTCATTGTGATGAGGCTGTATTCTTCCCATTTGGTTACCCTCCAAACGAAATCTCCTTTCTTGAAGTCCGGATGCCCAGATTCCAAAACTTTAGCCACTCCATACCCAACTATTGGCTACATGTTTCACCAAAAAAATAGGTTCATTTGTGAAAGCAAAAACTATGATAACAATTCTCTGTATTTCAAACTGAACCATTTTATGGTTTAGATTAAATATAGCAAATTTAAAGGTGTATCCATTGCCACATCAAGCAAGAGAGTTATACAGCATATATGCAAGAGAAAGAGAGTGAGTCAGTGAGCTACGAGCATGAGCTTACTGAATGGGGAGCAAAGGAATAAAAAAAGGCGATTTGGGATTTTGGCCTTAATGCCTCGCATGTAAGGATCACAGGACAAGTAAAGGTTCTTCACCAACACTTCTTTTGAACCCTCTGGCACCTTCAAGCTTATGCTACTTATGTTAAAGTACATGTCCCTTTTTTTGGGATTGCCATCTATGTAGTCTCTTGCTAGCACCTGTTTGTTTCTCCCTTCTTCACCATCACCTGCCATTGCTAAAACCTTTCCCTTTCTTTTTCTATAGCCTGTTGCACTGCAAATAATAAAAAAGAGAAACTCCTTTTTATAGGCAAGATAGTGATCGTTATCAGGTTTGTAACGAGCTACAAATTTGACTACTATTCATCAAGAAAGGAACATAGATATAGTAACAATCATATATAGTTTAATAAGAATATTTGATGTGAAGTTCTAACTTCTACACATGTTCTTTTTGTACAAGACTCTCCAAATAGAATTAAATTGTTCAAAATTGACGGTTTGATTGTAAAACAAAATTTTCCTAGTGCTTTCGTGTTAAAGCGGGATGATAGAATTGTACGCAGTGTATAGAGATTCTAGGAATACAATAAGAGAAGGGAGACACCAGTTCAAGGCCTTGACCCAAAGCCCACATTTTTTAATGGTTTTTTTTTAATGAAAATTTTAATGGCTTTACTCCTTTATATAAAGGCGCAAAATTGTAGAATAATGCTAAAAATATTACAAATTTATGTATATAAAGCTCACAAATTAATGTATCACCAAGTTACCTTTAGCATTTTTTTGAAATTGTACAATAATAAGTGGTTTAGAAAATAAAAATGGGTTGTGCTAATTTTTTCTCACCCCAAAGAGGTCTCCAAAAATTTAAACTAACAGAAGCAACACCCAATTTCAAACCATAACCTTTTTTTTTTTTTTTTTTTTGGTGCGGTTGGGGAGGAATGTATTGAGACTATAATTTTGTAAAGTAATAACCTACCTAAAAGATTGTGAGCATTAATTACCTGATTACCCACTTGGGTAGATATCAACCAGTCTCTATCTCATTCTTAACACTAAAATCAAAATCTAATATCGCCTAATCTAAGATTAAGTAAACCTCATTTTTAAAAGAATAATAATTTTTTTCAAAATTAAATTTAATGCTTAAACCATTGTTTTTTATTCTCTATATGAAATTAACTTTAATTTGGTTAGTATTAATTCATCAAATTAACCTTCATTTGATTAATATGAATAAAATATTGATATTTAAATATAAAAGACCTCATTTATATATATTGCCTTAGACTTGAATTATTTGGTTCCGACCTTGGGGGAACTTGAAATCACCTAGTGATTACAGTTACGGAGCCATCGTTGTCGGAAAAATAAGGGCCATGCCCACCCCTCCCCCCCCCCCCCCCCCCCCCCGCCCCCCAATTATAAAACAAAGAAAAATTAATGGCATATATATAATTTTCTTGTAACCACTACTACTCCTATAAGTGTTTTGTTCTATTTTTAATAACAAGTATTTTCAGTTTTCAGTTTATCATACTACTTGTTGATACCGCCATTTTGGACGATTCTAATTTTTAATTTCTTTCATATATACTGCTTGGTTGGTTTTACCGCCTTACTATTGTTTTAAATTCAACATATATTATTGTTGTGCAACTGTGCTTCCACCTTCAGCGTCGTGTCCCCTTCCCCATTTTGGTATCAGAGCCATCTCTTTTCTTGCCAGTGATAGTGTTGTTGTGTTCTCTGTCCTTCTGTTTGTGTCTCTCCGAAACTTTGATACTTCTTTGTTGTGTTCCCTTCTTACCGTCGTTGGCGCCACCCTAGACATAAAGTGAATTCCCAGAACCAAATAGTAAGGCCCGTTTGAGCCAGAGAGGGCGTGTAGGGCATGAGAGGTATAGGGTTGCTTAGGGTATGTGTTACGAAATGCAACGGTTGTGAGAAAAACATGATAATTGAGTGTTAAAATTAGGATAGTATGGAAAGATTGTGGAGATTCAACTCCTCTATCAGCTCTAGGACTGGTTATCCTTCTGATATTGTAAATGAAGAAGATCACACTATTGAAGAACATGAGCTCCCTGATTTCCAAAAATGGAATATCCCTAAAGTTGATACTAAAACTGTTTACAAAACTAGTTGGGCCGAGAGTATGATTCATTCTGCTTACAAAGTTAGAACCGTTGAACAAATATTTTCTATTTCCAAGACTCATGAAAAATGTTGCTTGTTTTTTAAAAGAAATATTAGTGAATTTACTGCTGCTAACAAATTCAATTATTTGCATATTGGTATGGTTCAAGTTGTTGTTAAACCACTAACTAGAAAAGGAATAAATGCTTCTGTTCTCATGTGTTTAAGAGATGCTAGATTTAAGAACTTTAAAGATAACATTCTTGGTATGATTATTGCTTCTTTGTATGATGGTCCTGTATATTTCAATTGTTATCCTGATATTACTCTTGCTTTGGATGATCCTAATATTGTTAAAGCTTTAACTTTGAATATTGCTTCATCTGGTTATCACATGGAAGAAGGTAGTAACCCTTTTGCTTTGATTTATCGCATTTATTATAGATTATTGAGTACTCAATTAAATTCTGGTGCTAAGAATAATAGAGAACCCTTTGGTAAAACCATGTTAATCAAGTGTTCAACTCTTGATGCTAAAGTTCAAGTTCCAAAAATGATTCAATGGCAAGATATTAAACTTCCCACTGAATGGTTATTGGAACAAGAATCTCCTCTTTCTAAACCTGTTTTTGATGAGCTAGATCTCACACATATTCAACAATATCTTGATGGTACTGTTAAAATAAGCTTTCAAAATAATCAACCTTTGAGGATCAACGAAGGAAGACATTCATTTGCTAGATCTGAAAGTATTTCAAAAAGAAATCAAGAGGTCAATGAATTTTTGCAAAAGAATTTTGAAAAACCCACTGATTTAAGGTTAAAAGGAGTTTCAAGTGACAAATCCCAAGTTAGCACTGTTTTCTATTCTACTAAACCTGAATCTTCCTCTCCATATGGCAGAACTACTAATGAAGAAGAAGAAGAGGACACTAGATCTGTTTGTCCATTTCATTCTGATTTTCCTCCTATTGAAAACCCTGTTTACCAAAATCAATTAAGAGTTTTGAATGTTTTGGATGAATGTTTTGAAATTGATATGGTTTCCCTGTATAATGAATTTATGCTTGCTAAAAATAGAAATAAAAGAAAATACTACCAAAGTAATTTTGTTTAGTCTGAGAAAGACCATGTTAAAAGGAAATGGTTAGAAAAGATGAATCAATTGAAAAAACATATTTTGTTTTTTGATTTTCTTGAAAACCATTATGTTCCAAAAGATGAAATTTCAAAAAATCATTTGAATGTGATAAAAAAAAATCAAATTTTGTTAAAGAAGATAAAACCATTGTTAGGTCTAGTCATCTGCCTCTTGAGACAGTTTTGATAACTTGTCAAAGGCAAAAGACGGAAGTGAAGGCCTCCCCTTTCAAAATTGCTGATGATCAAACCCCTATCATTAGTATTATTGAACAAAACAATTTTACTAATGAATCCTTGCATGTTATTGGTCAACAGCTTGACCGTATTGAAGAAAAAATTGTTGAAAAAACTGTTTCTGTTGAAAAACCTGATAGTGTTATAAAATAATCCAACTTCTAAACTTGTCCATATGGCTCATCCAAAGGAAGAATTGAGTGGCATAGGGCATGTTCGTCCAAGGATAAGCTCGTCCATCCGTGAAGTCGGTTGGACAAGCACCTAGCGTCCTGAACATGTTCCTTGGATACAAACTCGAAGTGACCTCTGTTTTCCTGTTAGGCTACAAACCGTTCCCCCAATAAACGGTTGTGGAAAACAGACCCCAAATAATGTAACTTCCATAGTGGTTATGGAAGTTACCTCCGAATCTTCTGACCTCCACAACCATAGGAGAAATAACTGCCTAAGACGAGCACTATATAAGGGCTCTTCTACAGGAGGGTAAGGCATTCAGACACTTCCATTATAATTGGAATTCTAAAAAAATACTGACTTTGCCATCGAAGGATTCTTGACCGGTCTCCTCTAATTTTGTGTTTACTTTTTCAAGATATATGAACAACCTTAGAGATCGTTAACGCCCAAAATTTTCAGCCTACTGATTTCCTAGAGTTCATCAAAACCTATTTCTAAAAAATCCGTTTCTGTCAAAATTGAGAAACCTTTGATTAATTTACCCAGTCAAAAGGAAAAATTGAAGTTTAAAACTACTCAAGCTAAAACTCTTGACATTGTTGAGAAAATACTTTCCGATTTAAATTTTAAAACTAAGGGTACTTCTACAAGTACTCCTGCTGCTCGAATTACTTCAAAAAATGAAATTGTTTCTGAAGAAAATACAAATTCTGATACTGTATCTTCTGTTTCTGCAAAAAATATTTTTGATGATGATTTACCAGAAATTAAAAGATTTGTTGGAAACTCCAAGCCCATGTCTTTTACAAAAAACTGGTATTCAAAGCCTACTCCTCCTGATATGTAATTTGAAGAAAGATCTTTTCAAACACAGTTCTCTGTTTCTGCTAATAAGCTATATGAATGGAATATTGATGGTTTGTCTGAATAAGAAATCATTAATAAAATGGGCCATATGTCTATGGTTGGTATTGCTTACCAAAATAACCATGATCTTTACCAACCTGAAATTGTTGATTTACTTGTTACTGGTTTTTTTGGTACTCTTCGTGGATGGTGGGATTCATATCTCACAAAAGAATCCAGAGACTCTATTAAACATACTGTTAAAAAGAATAATGAAGGTTTGCCTATTTTTGATGAAAGTATTGGTCGAGGTATCCCTAATGGTGTTAATACCTTGGTCTATACTATTCTTAAACATTTTGTTGGTACTCCCTCTAATGTTTCGTCTCAAATTTCTGATTATCTGAATAATTTGAGATGTCCTACTATGTCTGATTATAGATGGTATCAAGATGTTTTCATTTCTGGAGTAATGTTCTGGAAAGATTGCTACAAGCCTTATTGGGAAGAAAAGTTTATTGACAGTTTGCCTCCTATCTTTGCTCATAAGGTAAAATAAGAATTAATGGGTAAAAATGATTTTATTGATTATGATAATTTAACTTATGGTGATATTTTAAGCACTATTAAAAAACTTGGAGTTAGTATGTGCAATGATGAAAAATTGTTAAAATACCAATTAAAGAATAAAAGAAAAGCTAAATATGAAATGGGTAATTTCTGTGAACAATATGGTTTACCCCCTATTGCTCCTTCCAGGCAAAAGGGTAAAAAACATGATAAAATTCACAAAAATTATAGCCATAAAAAAATATAAAAAATACAAAACCAACTTTGTTAAACCTATTGATTTCTATGCTAAAAAGAAAAATGTTTCTAAAAAATATGTTAAACAGAGATCAAGTAAAGGCAAATGCTTTAACTGTGGTAAACCTAGACATTTCAGTAAAGATTGTAAACAAAAACCGGGTAAGTTAAAAAATAAGTTTAACATGTTAAACATTGATGATAAAGATCAAGAAGAATTATTCCGAATCCTTGAATCAAACAATTCATCTGAATCCTTGGAAGATGATTTTCCTTCTTCATCTGATTCTTGCTATCAATCTGCTACTGATTCTTTTGATTCACCTAATATTAAAATTGGTTGTAGAGATTCTTGTTGCAATGTTATCAAATCTGTTAATGTTCTCACCAAAAGTGAAGAAAATGAAAGTTTGATGATTCAATTGATAAGTCAAATTCAAAATCCTGAATTACAAAAAGAATATTTGGATAAGTTTAACAAAAATTTGATAAAAGACGAAACTAGTAAAAAAACTAAAATCAACTATAAGCATTGAAGAAACTTTGGAAAGACTTAATAAAAAGAAATCCAAAGAATTAACTATTAATGATCTTCAACATGAAATTAATGTTGTTAAACAAGAGATAAGTGAATTAAAAAATGAGTTTAAAAATATTAAAAGTGATGACAATAATCTTAAAAAGAATTGTTATTGTTAAAAATTGATAAAAATCTTAATAAATCTGATAACGAATAAGATGAACAAGATGAGCACAAAGATGGAGATGAATCCAGTCAATAGGCTCTTCTTTCTAATAAAGGTATTGTTGATAATTCTCAATTTAATCTTGTTAATAAAATACTTCCTCCAAAATGGTTTACAAAAGTTAAAATTGTTGTTTCTCACGATTATCATTTCACTGTTATTGCTATGATTGATTTTGGTGTGGATATGAACTATATCCAAGAAGGATTAATTCCTTCAAAATATTTTGAAAAGTCAACTGAAAGATTGGTTTCTACTAATGGTTCTCAAATGAGGATTAAATATGAATTGAATAATGCTCATGTTTCAACAATTTTTTCTTCAATACAGCCAAGCTGTTGACCAATAACATGCAAGGATTTATTAGTAAAATTGTTTTGTTCAATAATACTAATGATAGGGGTTTGATCATCAGCAATTGTGAAAAGGGAGGCCTTCACTTCCATCTTTTGCCTTTGACAAGTTATCAAAACTGTCTCAAGAGGCGAATGACTAGACCTAACAATGGTTTTATCTTCTTTAACAAAATTTGATTTTTTTATCACATTCAAATGATTTTTTGAAATTTCATCTTTTGGAACATAATGGTTTTCAAGAAAATCAAAAAACAAAATATGTTTTTTCAATTGATTCATCTTTTCTAACCAATTCCTTTTAACACGGTCTTTCTCAGACTGAACAAAATTACTTTGGTAGTATTTTATTTTATTTCTATTTTTAGCAAGCATAAATTCATTATACAGGGAAACCATATCAATTTCAAAACTTTCATCCAAAACATTCAAAACTCTTAATTGATTTTGGTAAACAAGGTTTTCAATAGGAGGAAAATCAGAATCAGATGGATAAACAGATCTAGTGTCCTCTTCTTCTTCATTAGCAGTTCTGCCATATGGAGGAGAAGATTTAGGTTTAGTAGATTAGAAAATAGTGCTAACTTGGGATTTATCACTTGAAACACCTTTTAGCTTTAAATTAGTAGGTTTTTTAAAACTTTTTAGCAAAAATTCATTGAGATTTTGGTCTCTTTTTGAAATATTTTTAGATCTAGCAAAGGAATGTCTTCCTTCGTTGATCTTCAAAGGTTGATTATTTTGAAAACTTATTTTAATAGTTCCATCAAGATATTGTTGAATATGTGTGAGATCTAGCTCATCAAAAACATGTTTAGCAAGAGGAGATTCTTGTTCCAATAACCATTCAGTGGGAAGTTTAATATCTTGCCATTGAATCATTTTTGGAACTTGAACTTTAGCATTAGGAGTTGAACACTTGATTAGCTTGGTTTTACCAAAAGGTTCTCTATTATTCTTAGCACTAGGATTTAATTGAGTACCTAACAGTCTGTAATAAATATGATAAATCAAAGCAAAAGGCTTACTACCTTCTTCCATGTGATAACTAGATGAAGCAAAATTCAAAGTTGAAGCTTTAACAATATTAGGATCATCCAAAGCAAGAGTAATATCAAGATAACAATTGAAATATACAGGACCATCATACAAAGAAGCAGTAATCATACCAAGTTCTTAAATCTAGCATCTCTTAAACACATGAGAACAAAAGCATTTATTCCTTTTCTAGTTAGTGGTTTAACAGTAACTTGAACCATACCAATATGCAAATAGCTGAATTTTTTAGTAGCAATAAATTCACTAATATTTCTTTTAGAAAACAAGCAACATTTTTCATAAGTTTTGGAAATAGAAAATATATGTTCAACAGTTCTAAATTTGTAAGCAAAATGAATCATACTCTCAGGCCAACTAGTTTTGTAAACAGTTTTAGTATCAACTTTAGGGATATTCCATTTTTGGAAATCAGGGAGTTCATGTTCTTCAACATTGTGATCTTCTTCATTTACAATATCAAGAGGACAACCAATCCTAGAGCTAACAGAGGAGTTGGATCTCCACAATCTTTCCATACTATCCTAGTTTTAACACTCAATTATCATGTTTTTCTCACAACCATTGCATTTCATAACACATACCCTAAGCAACCCTATACCTCTCATGCCCAACACGCTCTCCTAGCTCAAACGAGCCTTCCTGTTTGGTTTTGGGAATTCACTTTACGTCTAGGGTGGTGCCAACGACGGTAAGAAGGGAACACAACAAAGGAGTATCAAAGTTTTGGAGAGACACAGATAGAAGGACAGAGAACACAACAACACTATCACCGGCCAGAAAAGAGATGGCTCTGATACCGAAATGGGGGAGGGGGACACAGTGCTGAAGGTAGTAGCACAAATGCATAGCAATAATATATGTTGAAAATAATATAAAAGCAAAGTAGAACCAGCCAAGCAATATATATGAAAGCAATTAAAAATTAGAACCGTCCATGATGATGATAGTAACAAGTAGTATAATAAACTGAAAACTGAAAATACTTGTTATTGAAAATAAAACAAAACACTTATAGCAGTTGTAGTAGTTACAAGATCTCAGCAGAACAGGTTAACAATTACAAGGTTTGGAACTAGTTCTAGTTACAAGGTTGTAGGGATAGTAGTAGTAGGAAATCCTAAGGTGGAAACAAGGAACTCTCTCTAGAGAAAGGCTTCTAAAAGAAAGAAGTTCTGAAGAAAGAATTCTCTGCTAAACTTAAGGGACAGCCCAGAAAAAATTCAGAGTGAACAGTGCCATGGAATAGTAAAAGTGAATAGTACAATGAATAGTAATTTTTACTTTTTGTCTTCAAATTTTCAGCAAAAGAGCCTTGTCCAAAGATTTGCCGAAAGTGGACTTGGAATGACTAGAATCATGTAGAAACATGGTGAATCTTCTTTTCAGAGCATCATCATTAGTGGTGTAATGTAATAGTGGAAATTTCACCAAGGGGTAAATACTGAAGCATTTTTGGCCATTGTGCAGGCCAAACAAATAGGTCAAATCAATCAATCATTTGCTAAATCATCATCATCATGTCCAAACCACTCCTAGTTGTAGGGGCAATAAGGGTCTTTTGTAATAGAGGCTTCAGAAGACCGTTCATCATCTAAGCCAACAACTTCTTTTTCTTTTGAAATCATCTTGATGAGAGCATACAGAGCATCAGGGTCCTTGCGGATTTCATCCAAAGGAGAACCCTTCTTTTTAGGCTTAACAGGAGGTTTAACATTTTTAGCAGATGAAGAAGCAGGTGCATCAGCCAGTTCAACTTTTTGCACTAGGGTAGTGATTCTTAATGTTGGAGAAGCACTTGGGGAAGAGAAATCTCTGGTAACATTGTTAATGATGGATTGGGTATGGGGGAACTTATCCCACCAGTTAACATACCAGCAGCGAGTGAGAGTATCACCTTCCTTAACATATTGCCATTTCAGAATCCAAGGAACCTTATATTTCTTAATGAAATGAAGTAAGGGAGGGAATTTAGCACCATAAGGATCAACTCTAAACATACTTTTGAAATATGTAAGAGAATTCATTAATGGCTCTCAAAATATTTCAATAGTTGAACCAAACTGAGACCATCAACGAATGAACCAGAGGGGAAAATCATAATTGAAATCTTTATCGAAATTAACAAACCATGAATGAGACATATTTTCATTTTGATGAAGCATAAATCTGAACCAAGCAGTGAGATAATCATGATATGAATATAGAATAGGAGATTTTGGTAGTCTTCTTGTGGAGGCGAGGTTAGGGCCCCACATTTCTTCAGAAATAATATGATTCAGGAAAATGCTGAGATAAATTATCTTGGTAGTGTTGACCTTATCAGTGATGGCTTTAATAGTGATTGAGTTTTCATGGTGCAAATATCAAAGTAATATTGCATAGTTTTTTCACCATGTTCAGGGATCCAATGGAATCTTGGGGGAAAGTAACTAGTAGCAAGTGAAAAGGGATCAATGATGGAAGCCCTATTTGGCTCAATAGAAAATAGGTTTTGAACATATTGTTTTTTAACATATTGTGAAGTATTGGAAACCTTGGGATAAACAATCTTAATAGGCTGGTTAACAGTGGTTAGAGCATAAGGATCATAAGATGAGGCTAAAACAGAAGAATAATTAGGCTTGTGAATAGTACCTAGGGGTAAACCGATTAACAATGTCTAGAAGGGAAACAGTTCTTTTTTAACAATTTGATTATCAGTGGCAGACTTTTTGTCTTTCAACCTTCTACTTGCCATTGTGACACTGCAAAAATTCACGAGTAAGGAAATCAGGGATGGTATTTTGAGATCCTTTAATATATTCAATATCAAAATCAAAAACACTTAAAATAGTTTGCCATCTGGCAAAAATATGTTTTGAATCAATATTTTCAACATCTTTTTCAATAACATATTTAGCACTTTTGCAATCAATATGTAACAAAAACTTTTGGTTTAACAAATCACTTTGAAATTTAGAAATACATAGTACTATAGATAAAATCTCCTTTTTAATAGTACTATAATTTAACTGTGCAGCAATCCAGATTCCAAAATAGAAGCGAACAATTTGTTCAGACGAATTTGGGGAAACTCTCTGTTTCAGAATACCTCCATAATCAATGTCAAAGGCATCAGTTTCAACAATTTTGAAAGCATTAACAGTAGGAATACAGACACACGACAGTGTCTTAACATGAGATTCGATCTGTTTAACAAGGGAAATATGGACATCAGACCAAGGAGGAGGATTACTTTTTAACCTATCAAACAAGGGTTTACATAGTTTCCTCATATCCTTATGGAAATCAGTAACATAATTTAATGACCCAATAAATCTTTGAAGCTGAGTTTTATCAATGATAAAATCAGGAAACTTATCAACAAATTGAATGGCTCTATCAATTGGACAAATTTGTCCTTCACAGATGTCATAGCCAAGGAAACGAACTTTTGTTTGAAACAATTTGATTTTCTTAGCAGAGACAACAAGACCATTTCTTTTGATAGTACCCAGAAACAAATACAATTGTTTCCAGTGTTCATCAATAAAGCTAGAGTAAACAAGAACATCATCAATATAAACAATGGTGAAATGACTGAAGGAGTTGAAAATATCATTCATGATGTTTTGTAACTCACTGGGGGCATGATGGACTTACTACTGATCCTTTTTGGACTGAAAGTAAAATTCAAATTTGCTTCGAAGTTTGGCGTTGATATTGGTGATGCTTTAAACTTGATCAAACATCTTAACTTCCTTAAACAAGAAGTTAGATATAAGAAAATTGCTGAACAAATTTCTGATAAATTGTTGCAATCCAAAATTGATAATTTTCAGAAAATGTGGATTGATGATGTTTGCTCTGATGTTCTTAATGCTTTTTGGCATACGAAAAAACACATTGTTAATCTATTTTATGTTGAAGATTTTCCTATTAATATGCTTACTCAAGAACCAAGGATGGGTTTTTGCCAATGTTTCACAGATGCTTTTTAAGGTAATACTCATAGTGCCAAACTGTTAACTATTACCAATTACCCTAATATTTTCAATGGTTCTTTGTAGGAATTGGACAGTGCTGCCTGGATAAATACCACTAATAAGTGGAATAATAATAATAATACTTATACTTATACCACTACTAAGTGGATTATTATGGCTTCCTCGGCAAAGAGGAGGAACAAGGGAAAAGCTCCTACACAAGGCTATTCTCTAGACAAAATGCAGGACAACCTTTTGAAATGCATGAAGGCACATCTTCTGGGATAAAACCCAGCAAATCAACAACCCTTCAAGAGTTTGTCCCGGCAGAGGTGACATACTCCAATGCTGACATGATAATTGCTTTACAAAAAGTTTTATCCAGATCTTTACAGTTTCATAATGGAGTCTATAGTGAGTTACCAGATTCCATAAAATTTATTCTTGATAACCTCTATGCGGATTTTACTCTAAATCGCCACTCCCTTTTTAAGAAAACCCTCAAAGCACTCGAAATCCATCTTGTTAACCTCACTGCACAAAATGAGGCTTATATGAGCCATTATGCCAACCTTGTTTCAGAAAATGACCTTGATTATGCCAACCTTGTTTCAAAAGATAACCTTGTTCCAGAAAATGAGGCTTTTAGAAGCCACCTTGAAGCCTACATTAGTCAACTCTTTGGCAAAGAGGAAATCCATTTAATGGATAAAAAGACCATAATGGGCACTGATTATGCTAGATTGAGTCTTAAGATCCAATCTTTGTTAAGAAGTGCTATTGCCAACTTGCCAACAGATATACAATCTCGTATTCTGAAAAGCAAGGCTATGTTTAGGTCTTTTGACCTATGGTTCAAATATTTCAAGAAACTTGTTATAGCTACTATTCCTGATCCTGATGAATTGGATGAATCTGATAACATATTTATCCAACTGGACTAGGAAGAACATTTTGAGTGTATGAAAAGAAACATCCATTATGAAATGTTTGAATATGGTTCATATGTTGCTGATGATGGTTCGTATGTTGCTGATGATGATTCAGATGATGATGATAATAGGGATCCTAATTGGCTTTCCCAAATGTTTGAATCTGGCTTTATTAGGTTCATAAAATTAAAAAGCCATAAACAAGCCAGCTGGCTTCCACAAATTATTCAGACTGCTATTAGAGTGTTTGAAAGCTCTTTTGTTTCCATCAGATGCTGGAGATCTTTGCCAAAATGGGAAAGAGATAACTGGATGAATGTCCAGCCCTCAAAGCATCTCATTCTCATTAATGGTTACACTCACCAAGGGCAATGGCTTGAAGGAAATTCTCACTTGTCCTTCAAAGATCCTTTTGCTCTTGCAGAATGTTGTAGAAATTACTTTAATAATCAAATTCTTGATGTTGCTCAAAATCTGTGGAAACATTATCATTTCATAGGAAGCAATGCCATTGCTCATCTGCGAATAGCAGATCACTGTAATCCAAGAAGTCTCCTCACCCCAGGAAAAACTCCAGAGTTTAAGCCACTTTTATATTGTAGACTATGTAATCAATATGCTATTTACCATGAGCATGAATGCAATGATGATTCTCCACGGAATCCTTATGATGGTTATCCATTCGATGCTCCTTCCACTGATTGATGAGTGGCCTCCTTAAGGCTATTACTACTGCTATAATCAAAAACTATTTGGTCAAGATACTCCTGATCTAGCAGTTGACCAATGATTGATTCCTCTATTTGTCTGGCCTGCATAATGGCAAAAATGCTTCATCGTTTACTCCCTAGTAAAGCCCCTACTATTGTTTCACACCACTACCCCATGCGTAAATAATGATGTTCAAAGAGATTATTTTGACTATTCAGTCATTTCAAAGTATTGCTTCACTACTTCCTGATGTTCAAAGAGATGCTTCTGGTCTTTAGTCATTTCAAAGTCTACTATTGCTTCTCCATGCGAACATGATGATGTTTTGGTTCAAAGAGAATCTTTTGGCCTTTAGTCTTTTCAAGCTTTCTTTGGTTCTTTGGTTTAGAGAATCTGACAAGGCTCCCGTTGCTAAAGATTTCAAGTCAAAAAAGTGAAAAAAGTATTGTTCACTAATTACTGTTCACCGATTACTATTCACTATTCACTTTTATTGTTCATGGCACTGTTCACTCCAAATTTTTGCCTATTTAAGGGGGGTTGTCCCTTAAGTTTAGGACATAATTCTTTCTCTAGAACTTCTTTCTTTTAGAAGCCTTTCTCTAGAGAGAGTTCCTTGTTTCCTGCTTAAGATTTCCTACTAGTTTCTCTACAATCTTGTAACTAGAACTAATACAAGCCTTGTGACTATTTCAAGCTTGTAACCACTACAACTATTGTAAGTGTTTTGTTCTATTTTCAATAACAAGTATTTTTAGTTTTCAGTTTATCATACTACTTGTTGCTATCGCCATCTTGGATGATTCGAATTTTTAATTGCTTTCATATATACTGCTTGGCTGGTTCTACCGCCTTACTATTATTTTAAATTACTTTGATTATATTTGCAACACTGCCTTCTTGGCTGGTTCTTTTATATTATTTTCAACATATATTATTATTGTGCAACTGTGTTTCCGCCTTCAGCACTGTGTCCCCTTCCCTATTTTGGTATCGGCCCAAGCGGGATGGTAGAGCCTTGAAAAGATAGGCATGCCTCCTCGTCTAAGCCATGTCTAATTGTGGTATTAGAGCCATCTCTTTTTTGGCCAGTGATAGTGTTTTTGTGTTCTCTGTCCTTCGTCTGTGTCTCTCTGAAACTTTGATACTCCTTTGTTGTGTTCCTTTCTCACCATCGTTGGCGCCACCCTAGACAAAAAGTGAATTCTCAAAACCAAACAGTAAGGCCCGTTTGAGCCAGAGAGGGCATGTAAGGCATGAGAGGTATAGGGTTGCTTAGGGTATCTATTACGAAATGCAATGATTGTGAGAAAAACATGATAATTGAGTGTTAAAATTAGGATAGTATGGAAAGATTGTGGAGATCCAACTCCTCTGTCAGCTCCAGGACTGGTTGTCCTCCTATATTGTAAATGAAGAAGATCACACTGTTGAAGAACATGAGCTCCTTGATTTCCAAAAATGGAATATCCCTAAAGTTGATACTCAAATTGTTTACAAAACTAGTTGGGCTGAGAGTATGGTTCATTCTGCTTACAAAGTTAGAACTGTTGAACAAATATTTTCTATTTCCAAGACTCATGAAAAATGTTGCTTGTTTTCTAAAAGAAATATTAGTGAATTTATTGTTGCTAACAAATTCAGTTATTTGCATATTGGTATGGTTCAAATTGCTGTTAAACCAAACTAGAAAAGGAATAAATGCTTATGTTCTTATGTGTTTAAGAGATGCTAGATTTAAGAACTTTAAAGATAGCATTCTTGGTATGATTACTGCTTCTTTGTATGATGGTCCTGTATATTTCAACTGTTATTCTGATATTTCTCTTACTTTGGATGATCCTAATATTGTTAAAACTTTAACTTTGAATATTGCTTCATCTAGTTATCACACAAAAGAAGGTAGTAAGCCTTTTGCTTTGATTTATCACATTTATTATAGATTGTTAGGTACTCAACTAAATCCTAGTGCTAAGAATAATAGAGAACCTTCTGGTAAAACCATGTTAATCAAGTGTTCAACTCCTGATGCTAAAGTTCAAGTTCCAAAAATGATTCAATGGCAAGATATTAAACTTCCCACTGAATGGTTATTGGAACAGGAATCTCCTCTTGCTAATCCTATTTTTGATGAGCTAGATCTCACACATATTCAACAATATCTTAATGGTACTGTTAAAATAAGTTTTCAAAATAATCAACCTTTAAGGATCAACGAAGGAAGAAGAAGAGGACACTAGATCTATTTGTCCATCTGATTCTAATTTTCCTCCTATTAAAAACCCTATTTACCAAAATCAATTAAGAGTTTTCAATGTTTTGGATGAAAGCTTTGAAATAGATATGGTTTCCCTGTATAATGAATTTATGCTTGCTAAAAACTTAAATAAAAGAAAATACTACCAAAGTAATTTGGTTCAGTTTGAAAAAGACCGTGTTAAAAGGAAATGGTTAGAAAAAATGAATTAATTGAAAAAACATATTTTGTTTTTTGATTTTCTTGAAAATCATTATGTTCCAAAAGATGAAATTTCAAAAAATCATTTGAATGTAATAAAAAAATCAAATTTTGTTAAAGAAGATAAACCCATTGTTAAGTCCAGTCATTCGCCTCTTGAAACAATTTGATAACTACTAAAAAGACTGATGTTAAGGCCTCTCCTTTCAAAATTGCTGATGATCAAACCCCTATCATTAGTATTATTGAACAAAATAATTTTACTAATGAATCCTTGCATGTTTTTGGTCAACAACTTGACCTATTGAATAAAAAATTGTTGAAAAACCTGTTTATGTTGAAAAACTTTTTTCTAAAAAATCAGTTTCTGTCAAAACTGAGAAACCTTTGATTAATTTACCCAGTCAAAAGGAAAAATTGAAGTTTAAAACTACTCAAGCTAAAACTCTTGACATTGTTGAAAAAATGCTTTCCGATTTAAAGTTCAAAATTGAGGGTACTTCTACAAGTACTCCTGCTACTCGAACTATTTCAAAAAATGAAATTGTTTCTGAAGAAAATACAGATTCTGATACTATATCTTCTATTTCTTCTAAAAAGATTTTTGATGATTATTTACCAAAAATTAAAAGATTTGTTGGAAATTCTAAGCCCGTGTCTTTTACAAAAAACTGGTATTCAAAGCGAACTCCTCCTGATAGGCAATTTGAAGAAAGATCTTTTCAAACACAATTTTCTGTTTCTGTAAATAAACTTTATGAATGGAATATTGATGGTTTGTCTAAACAAGAAATCATTAATAAAATGGGCCATATTTCTATGGTTGGTATTGCTTATCAAAATAACCATGATCTTGATCAACCTGAAATTGTTGATTTACTTGTTATTGGTTTTTCTGGTACTCTTCGTGGATGGTGGGATTCTTATCTCACAGAAGATTCTAGAGAATCTATTAAATATGTTGTTAAAAAGAAACATGTTGTTAAAAAGAATGATGAAGGTTTGCCTATCTTTGATGAAAGTATTGGTCGAGGTATCCCTAATGGTGTCAATACCCTGGTCTATACTATTCTTAAACATTTTGTTGGTACTCCCTCTAATATTTCGTCTCAAATTTCTGATTATCTGAATAATTTGAGATGTCCTACTATGTTTGATTACAGATGGTACCAAGATGTTTTCATTTCCAGAGTGATGATTTGAAAAGATTGTTACAAGCTTTATTGGAAAGAAAAGTTTATTTATGGAATTGTTATTGTTAAAAATTGATAAAAATCTTAATAAATCTGATAATGAACAAGATGATCAAGATGAGCACAAAAATAGAGATGAATCCAGTCAACATGCTCTACTTTCTGATAAAGGTATTGTTGATAATTCTCAACTTAATCTTGTTAATAAAGTACTTCCTCCAAAATGGTTTACAAAAGTTAAAATTGTTGTTTCCCACGATTACCATTTTACTGTTATTGCTATGATTGATTCTGGTGCGGTTATGAACTGTATCCAAGAAAGATTGATTCCTTCAAAATATTTTGAAAAATCAACTAAAAGATTGGTTTCTGCTAATGGTTCTCAAATGAGGATTAAATATAAATTGAATAATGCTCATGTTTGTCATGGTAATATCTGTTTCAAGATTCCTTCTATTCTTGTTAAAAATATGATTGATAAAGTGATTCTTCGTTTGCCATTTATAAATGCTTTGTATCCTTTTCTTGTTGAGCATGATGGAATTACTACTGATCCTTTTGGACTGAAAGTAAAATTCAAATTTTCTTCGAAGTTTGAAATCGATACTGATGATGCTATAAACCTGATTCATGCTAAAGTTAAAAATCTTAACTTCCTTAAACAAGAAGCTAGATACAAAAAAATTGCTAAACAAATTTCTGATAAATTGTTGCAATCCAAAATTGATAATTTTCAGAAAATTTTGATTGATGATGTTTGCTCTGATGTTCCTAATGCTTTTTGGCATAGAAAGAAACATATTGTTGACTTGCCATATGTTAAAGATTTTGATGAAAAGAACATTCCTAGCAAAGCTCGTCCTATTCAAATGAATGCTGAAACTGTTGAATTTTGTGAAAAAGAAATTCATGATTTGTTGGAGAAAAAACTGATTAGAAGTAGCAAGTCCCCTTGGTCTTGTTCTGCTTTTTATGTCCAAAAAAATGCTGAGATTGAAAGAGGAACTCCTCGATTAGTAATTAACTACAAACCCTTGAATAAGGTCTTGGAGTGGATTAGGTATCCTATTCCCAATAAGAATGACCTGATCCATAGGCTGAGTGAAGCTGTGGTGTTTTCCAAGTTTAACATGAAATTTGGGTTCTGAAAAATTCAGATTAGTGAGAATGATAGGTACAAAACTGCTTTTACCATTCCTTTTGGACATTATGAGTGGAATGTTATGCCATTTGGTCTTAAGAATGCCCCCAGTGAGTTTCAAAACATCATGAATGATATTTTCAACTCCTTCAGTTATTTCACCATTGTTTATATTGATGATGTTCTTGTTTACTCTAGCTCTATTGATGAACACTGGAAACATTTATATTCATTTATGTATACTATCAAAAGAAATGGTATTGTTGACTTTGCTAAGAAAATCAAATTGTTTCATACAAAAGTTCGTTTCCTTGGCTATGACATCTGTGAAGGACAAATTCGTCCTATTAATAGAGCCATTCAATTTGCCGATAAGTTTCCTGATGTTATCACTGATAAAACTCAGCTCCAAAGATTTCTTGGGTCATTAAATTATGTTGCTAATTTCTATAAGGATATGAGGAAACAATGTAAACCCTTGTTTGGTATGTTAAAAAGTAATCCTCCTCCTTGGTCTGATGTCCATACTTCCCTTGTTAAACAAATCGAATCTCATGTTAAGACACTACCGTGTGTCGGTATTCCTATTGTCAATGCTTTCATAAAACAGATGCCTCTGACATTGGTTATGAAGGTATTCTGAAACAAAGAGTTTCCCCAGATTCATCTGAACAAATTGTTCGCTTCTATTCTGGAATCTGGAATGCTGCACAGTTAAATTATAGTACTATTAAAAAGGAGATTTTATCTATAGTACTATGCATTTCCAAATTTCAAAGTGATTTGTTAAACCAAAAGTTTTTGTTACATATTGATTGCAAAAGTGCTAAATATGTTATTGAAAAAGATGTTGAAAATATTGATTCAAAACATATTTTTGCCAGATGGCAACCTATTTTAAGTGTTTTTGATTTTGATATTGAATATATTAAAGGATCTCAAAATACCATCCCTAATTTCCTTACCCATGAATTTCTGCAGTGTCACAATGGCAAGTAGAAGGTTGAAAGACAAAATGCCTGCCACTGATAATCAAATTGTTAAAAAAGAACTTGTTCCCCTCTAGACATTGTTAATCGGTTTACCCCCCTAGGTACTATTCCCTAGCCTAATTATTCTTCTGTTTTAGCCTCATCTTATGATCCTTATGCTCTAACCACTGTTAGCTAGCTTGTTAAGACTGTTTATCCCAAGGTTTCCAATACTTCACAGTATGTTAAAAAACAATATGTTCAAAATCTATTTTCTATTAAGCCAAATAGGGCTTCTGTCACTAATCCCTTTTCACTTGCTACTAGTTACTTTCCCCCAAGATTCCCTTAGATCCCTAAACATGGTGAAAAAACTATGCAAACTCAATCACTATTAAAGCCATCACTGATAAGGTCAACACTACCAAGATAATTTATCACAGTGTTTTCCTGAATCATATTATTTCTGAAGAAATGTGGGGCCCCAACCTCATCTCCACAAGAAGACTACCAAAATCCCCTATTCCATATTCATATCATGATTATCTCAATGCCTGGTTCAGATTTACGCTTCATAAAAATGAAAATATGGCTCATTCATGGTTTGTTAATTTTGATAAAGATTTCAATTATGATTTTCCCCTCTGGTTCATCCATTGGTGGTCTTAGTTTGGTTCAACTGTTGAAATATTCCCAGAGCGATTAATGAATTCTCTTACATATTTCAAAAGAATGTTCAAAGTTGATCCTTATGGTGCTAAATTCCCTCCCTTACTTCATTTCATTAAGAAATATAAGGTTCCTTGGATTTTGAAATGGCAATATGTTTAGGAAGGTGATACTCTCACTCGCTGCTGGTATGTTAAGTGGTGGGATAAGTTTCCCCATACCCAATCCATCATTAACAATGTTACCAGAGATTTCTCTTCCCCAAGTGCTTCTCCAACATTAAGAAACACTACCCCAGTGCAAAAAGCTAAACTAGCTGATGCATTTGCTTCCTCATTTGTTAAAAATGTCAAACCTCCTGTTAAGCCTAAAAAGAAAGGTTCTCCTTTGGATGAAATCCGCAAGGACCCTGATGCTTTGTATGCTCTCATCAAGATGATTTCAAAAGAAAAAGAAGTTGTTAGCTCAGATGATGAACAATCCTTTGAAGCCTCTATTACAAAAGACCCTTACTACCCCTACAACTAGGAGTGGTTTGGACATGATGATGATGATGCTGATGATGATTTAGCAAAGGATTGATTGATTCGACCTATTTGTTTGGCCTGCACAATGGCCAAAATGCTTCAGTATTTACCCCCTGGTGAAATTTCCACTATTACATTACACCACTAATGACGATGCTTTGAAAAGAAGATTCCCCATGTTTCCGCATGCTTCTGGTCATTCCAAGTCCACTTTCAGCAAAGCTTTGGACAAGGCTCTTTTACTATTCATTATACTATTCACTATTCACTATTCACTTTTACTGTTCATGACACTGTTCATTCCGAATTTTTTCCTATTTAAGGGGGGCTATCCCTTAAGTTTAGTAGAGAATTTTTTCTCCAGAACTTCTTTCTTTTAGAAGCCTTTCTCTAGAGAGAGTTCCTTGTTTCCACCTTAAGATTTCCTACTACTTTCTCTACAATCTTGTAACTAGAACTAGTACAAACCTTGTGACTATTTCAATCTTGTAACTACTATACTGAGTAGTCCCGTGGTCAGAGTTCTCACATCCCTGACGGGGAGTAAGGAACAACTCTTGTATGACCAGTGCCTGTACGGCGTGTATAGTGGTGGTATCAAGTTAGATCCTCTGTCGACGTGTGCCCTAAATGTAGTGTTGATGGTGGCCCAAGCGGGATGGCAAAGCCTTGAAAAGATAGGCATGCCTCCCCGTTTAAGCCAATATTTTTATATATATATGTCATTAATTTTTCTGCTCTAGTCTAATCTAAGTGTATGTGTGTGAAACTTCTTCCTAGATACTTGAACCCTGACCCTTGCCCCCCACACCCTACAAGCACTTAAACTTGTGAAGTGACAATCGCACCAAGGGTGTGCGGTGGTATTTTAAGAGAAGTGGGGTTGGTTCCTGGTGAGTCATTAATCAATTTTAGTGTTTTTTTTTTTTTTTTTTTGTATTTTTATTTAAGAAATAGCTTAAAACTTGAATTCTTTTCATCTACTTTTCTTATCTATTTCATTGAGTGATCCACTACTTTTTTTTTTTTTTTTTTGGGTTAGGTTTGTGATTTGTGTCTATGCATTGAGCATTATGGCGTTAGGCTTACTAAATAGACTTTCTGTGAGTATTGAAAATTAAGTAAATAGCTTAGATTTTTTAGGCTCTGTGTGTGTGTAGGGGGGGAGGGGTTGGAATTCTTAGGTAATCTCGAAGCATGGAGAAATGATGCTCCCCTCCTCTCACATTCATAGTGAACCTCACCATAAATGTGAGAGGCAAGGATGAACCTAGGATTTTAAACTAGCAAGGCCTAAAGTATAAAGAAAAAAAACTCCACATATGTGTCCATATAGTATTAAAAAATTATAAATACATAAAATTGTTGTTTCTAAATAATTAAGATACATTCATTTACCAACAAAGACAAAAACAAAATATATTTTTTTAATACTAGGTTGGCTAAATTTTTTTTATTTGGTTGAAGTTAGAGCATTCACGATCGTATTGCTAAATATTTTAGCTTTTAGTACCTTAAAAAGTTACTTTATCTATTTTACCACCTCACTTTACAATACAACCAATATCAAATGTTCTATTTTTTTTTTTATCACTTCATTAAAAATAATATAAACAACTCATTAATATAATAAAGGAAGAGTTAGAATTTGAGTTTTTTAATTGAAGGAAGAAATATAATCTTAATAAAATATTGTGTTTTATTTTTAACAACTTGCTACAGTCAACCAATATTTATATTACTATAGTTGCAAAAAATTTAGTTTTAGCTTCTCCAATAACATATGACTTTTTGGTTTTTTGGTGATAAAATAGTTTTTTTTTGGGCTATAATACAATCATCATTGTGAATATTTTTATTGTTTTTGTTAAGTTTTTAAGTTGGATAGTTGCTATTTTGATGAGGTTAGCTGGGCTTATTGAGGAGAAGGGGAGTCTTAAAGTTTTGTAAGGGAGTCCAACTACAAAATAAAATATATAATAACTTAAAAAAAAAAAAAATTGGACCCAAGGGGGACTCGGGTCCCCACCTAGATTTGTCATTGGTAAGAGGAGGGAGTATCATTCTCCATACTTTAGAAATACCTAAGAATTACTTGTGTGTGGGGGGAGAGGATTGTGCAGTTTATTTTTATTTATTTATCATTCTATCAAACCAATAACGAAGATTTATTCAATGTTAAGCAGTGAGGTTGCACACTAGTTAACTTTAGCTGATTATTGATAACCACTCAAAATGGTCTAATGGTACCTCTGGGTTAAAGGGAAGGGGATAGGTTAGGGGATAGTTAGTAGAGGCAGCATTCTAAACACACTAAAAAAGATAAAATAAAAAATTGATTATTATCTTTTTTTTGTGGAAAGAAGCTCATTATCTTACTGATAGTCTGATAAGGATCAGATAATATTTTGAATAACAAGACATTTACGAAAACGCCATTAGCTCTTTATCTTTTTGCCGACCAATACCAGGAAATGATAACATTGTTTTGAATATTTATTGTTTCAACCAACTTAGACGAAAAACGATTGGCACAGCCGTCAGATCTCACCTCATCATATATGTAATCTTCAGGCAATTATTGAGTATATCCAGAAGATCAAAGTCAACATTGTTTAATACTCCTCCCTCCAACAAATGTGAGACTCATCTTCATATGTGGATTTTTATTTTCATGATTCCATGGCTAAGGCTTACGAAAAAGTATTTTGTTTCGTACTTCTTGAATTTTGATACCGATATCATGGTATCATTTTGTTAGGTTCTAAAGACTTAGGTTTTATGTATTTAGAATCCTAATTTGTATTGTTGGCAAACCATGATCAAAATAATGTATTTAAGTTGTTTTAGAAGTGCTCAAAGTTGGTTCTTTATTGTAAAGTTGGAATGTAATACTAATCTATTTAAAAAACTGTTTCTGTACATTTCGATCGATCGAAACTTAGGCTCGATCAATCGAAAATCGTACCTGACGTTTTTTTAATAGGTTTTCCAACTCAGCCCTAAAGTATTCTAATTGGTTTAGGTTTCTAATTTACCCTAGGTATATAGGGGAAACCCTAGCCACGTTTTTGTGTTGCTCATATTGCGGTTTATGTAAATCTCTTGTGAGATCTTTGAGGAGGTTTCCTTCACATAAACTTAGGGTTTTCAAGGAGAAGATTTTTCTATACCTTGATAATCAATCCAATTGCTGCCATTAAAGTTTAAAGAAAACACAAGCAGGTGTGCTTGTATTTGGTGGAGAATCCAAGAAAGAAGGAGTCCGTGGATTCGGAACTTGCATGTGGTCATGTCAGTAAGTTCTATTAGTGGGTAGCAATAAGAAGTCGAGCGTGGGGGCTTGTAAGTCTTATTGTATGAACTTCGATTCTTTCAAGATAGTGGATTCAAGTTTACCTTGAAGATAGCTAGGTTAAATCCTCCCAAAGTTTTTACTGGTTTGATTTCTTGGGTGATCATATCTTTGTGTTATTTATATTTCCGCTTTTATACTTGATATAATTATTTGATTGTGTTAACCTATATTTAATTAATTTGACTAAGTAACAACTTAGCTAAATTCTTAGGTTAATCCAATTGTGTTTTAAGGGGTCTAAAAACCAACAAGTGGTATCAGAGCGGGTAGCTCTCTTGTTTTTTGATCCTTTGATCTTTGAGCTAATCCTTGACCCCTGTTGTTATGGAACACGGACACTCTCTGGTTATTCCTCCTCACTTTGACGGGAATAATTATGCTTATTGGAAAGTAAGGATGAAAGCATTCTTGAAATCCATTGATGAGAGAGTCTGGAACTCCATTGAATACGGATGGGAGAAGCCCACTACTCCTGTTAGTGAGTGGCAAACTTCTCAAAAAGAAGCAGCTGCGTTTAATAGCAAGGCTATAAATGCTATCTTTAAAGCTGTTTCTATGGAGGAATTTAAGAGAATCTCAAATGTTGAGGTTGCTCATACTACTTGGAATATCCTCCAAACTGTGCATGAAGGCACAAGGGCTGTCAAAATCAATAAATTGTAGCAATTAACTTCTAAATTTGAAAGCATTAGGATGTCTGATGATGAATCTTTTGATGAATTCTATGCTAAACTGAATGATATTGTTAATTCTGCTTATAACTTGGGTGAAATTTATGATCAACCTAAAATTGTTAGGAGGATTCTTAGATCTTTAACTGAGAACTTTAGACCCAAGGTGACTGTCATAACTGAAAGTAAGGATGTGGACTCCATTCCTGTTGATGAACTTGTAGGATCTCTTCAGTCTTATGAGTTGGACCTACCCAAAACTATCAAATCCAAATCAATGGCTCTTAAGTCAGTTGATGATGTTGAAGTTGGTGGATTTAATGATGAGCTCTTTGCTATAGAGATTGCTTACCTTGCCAAGAACTTTAGAAATTTTCTCAGAAATAACAATAGAAAGGCAAGAGGAGTGAACACTGCTGAACCTAGAAATTTTAGGAAGAATGATCCCACTAAGGTTAACAATATTGACAAACCTAGAGAAAAAGTAGGTCAATCTTTTAATAATTCTATGGGTCCTCAGTGTTTTGGATGTCAAAGGTATGGTCACATGAAATCTGAATGTCCTACTTACTTGAAATCTAAGGGTAAGGCTATGGCTGTAACCCTTAGTGATGGTGAAGTTTCTGATGATGAGTCAGAATGTGACGAGGATGGAAACTTCATTGCTTTCACAGCTACTGCTGTAGTGAGTGAAAGCATATCTGCTGAAGAGAACCCTTCTGATGGGGAACTCTCTGAAGATGCAGATCTTCAAGAGGTCTACAATAAACTTTGCAAAGTTGCTGCAAAGGATGCTATGAGTGTTGAACTTGGCCTGAAAAAGATTGAATCTCTTGAGCTTGATAAGAAGAATTTGCTTGTTAAACTGTTTGATGATAATGAACTTTTGAACGTCTAAATGCTAACAGTTCTATATAAACAAAATTATAACTTAAAGAAATCAATAAAGACCTATAAAGAATATATAAATCAACTTAACTTTGAGAATTATAAATTACCAAAATATCAATCATTTTAATCACAATATCACATAGAAGCGATTATATAAATAAATTCATAGGCTTCAACTTATAGTATAATAACATATTTCTAGTAAATTTTATTTATAATAAGAATTTTCCAACCAACCCAAACAATATCCACTTAAAGCTTTTTTCTTCTTCTAGTGGCAAATCTAAGTCATGGATGTTTATGGGGATAGAACAATATACTACCACTTTAAAAAGGCTTAGACAAAGATACTTACCCAAGAGAATGAACTTTTGATAGAATCATTGATTTGAGAACTTCTACTTTTAAGAACCCCTTCAACATAAAGAAGAGTTCTGACATTTTGTCCTTGGAGGATAAATTGACCCAAAGCTGTAATCCCTTTGAGTTTTTCTTCTTGTAGGCATTTCAAGGTTGGATAATTCCTCTACCTGCTGTCATCCACTGCACACAAAAATATATGAAACCAAGAGGAATAAGCTTCATATAATAAAGCTCTAACATAAATTTTCTAATTCCTATTGATCAACATTGAGTCAGCAATATCGATAAAAATTTTTTGAAAAAGATCAGATTGCAATTTTTCATACATGAAAAATAGTCCAACATCAGAAAAGGATCCCAATTCTTCAGCACAATCAAGAAACCAACCAACTGATTAAACAAATAAAACCAATGCAATAACACAAAAAGAGAGAGATGGGATGGAACATAAATTTGAACATCTTCTTTGAGCTACATGTTTTATGTTAATTTAAAATTTCTAAGATTCCTTGAATTTCATATGAAAAGTTGCTAGTCTCACATAGAGGAATTTAGGATTTTGAACATAATGTTGTAATAATGTACTAAAAATAGAAATCTTGAAAATGAAGATAACTCACCCTGCACAATTAGCTAACATTACAGCAACCTTATTTAGCTTGGCTGGAATGAAATTGAATTTCCACTAATACAATCCTGGCAACAAAGTATAAAATATTAAAATATCAGCAACTAAAAGTTCATAGCTTTAATATTTGGAGTTAGAAGATTGCATAGCAAAGATCAACTGCTAAAAATAAAAATGCCAACCAAGAAGAAACTTAAGAGGGAGATCATCATTGAGCCGCCCCTCTTTCAATGAGCTAAACTTTGAACATGACTTCTACCTTATGTGCAAAAGGGCTTTTACAAAGTATAAAATAATTATAAACTTGAGAAGAATCTTACAAATAAAAAATAGGAATGAAAATACAAGCAAAAACACCTCATATGCACTATGCAAAATCCCACTGCAGAATTCTATCAAATTTATCATTGCTCCCCATACGTAGAATCCCATTGAGACATAGCATCAAACACCTCACAGGCACTATTATAGTTTGTGTGTGAATAAAACAAAAACTAATATTTAAATTGTCACAATTAAAAGCACAACCACCATTCAAAATTTGAGAGATAAGTAGGATAATTAATCGATATTTAGAGTTACCCATGACTGGATTAGACTTTATTGTTTCAACAGGTTATATCAATAGTTAAAAAAGATGTTATGTCTCTATTGAGAATCATCTAGAATGTCATTGTTATACACACAAACTGCTATTTAGCAATCCCTTCGCTAAAATTTAAAGGATCAAATCTTGGCAAAGTAGAAAGCAAAATTTGAATCTTTTGTTGGAGAGAAAAACAGTAAGGAGAAGATTCTATGAAGGATGGTAACTTGGAAAATTAGTGCCAAACACTGATGCTACAGTCAAATATTATAAAGATCAGTCATAAAATAACACAATTCTTGCGACATCAAAAGACAAATAGTTTCTTTTTGGGGGAGCTATACCTATGATCTTATTGATTAGGAAATTAAAACAACTATTCAATGACACCAAATCTATACTATATATAATCCTTTTCTACATGGGTTGGGAGGAAAATTCACTGTACCATTCAATTAAACATCTTCAGAAAACAATGGTGAAAAAAAGGGGCAAGCTTTTTCATCATGTATAGCAAATTTAATAAAACAATTCGCCAACAGCAACATAAATCTATAATATAAAGAGCTAGAATTTCCCAATTTAATATAATTGAAGAAAGAGAACCTTAGATTTGAAGTGCGACCGCTGGTCAACCTTGCAGGCCGTCAAGAATTCTGGCTTCTTCATCATTGTACCAGGTTCCTTTCCTTGGTTTGTCAGATGGAGAGTAAGGTGAGCTCTGAGAGGTAAAGAGGATGGGTCAATCGTTTCCCAACGTATCCGATCGGCTCTTCCTTCTTTCTCATCCTAAGTTTTGGATTTTGATTTTGGATTTTTGGGGGAAGGAGAAGGTTTTGATTTTTGGAGAGAAAGAGGGTTTCTGAGGAGAGAGAGGAATGGTCGTATCGTATATGTTGCCCATGGCTTTGCCGTGGTTTTGATTAGAATTTAGGCTAGAATTTAGGTTTTTTTATTATCGGGTTTTAGGGGAAAAAAAATTAGAATTTTTTTAAAAAAAAATAATGCTGATGTTGAAAATTGTGGGAGCTTAAAAAGTTTCGGTTTTATATATATATAGATAATGTCTTTTAAATCTTTTTCTCATATTATTATTATTTTTTTTTTGGTTAACTTTATGATTTACAAATGTTAATATGAAAAATAAATGATTTCTTCATTGCATGAGAAAAACATGTGTACTTTGACCTATGAGAAAATTGGTCAATTACTACGATTTCTTCAATAGTTTACAGGATTTGGAGGAAATACAAATTAAATTTATCTGTAAATTGTATATATAAAAAAAAAAAATAATGCATAACACATGCTAAAATTAACTTGCTTAACATGCCTAATTTCCCAAATTGAAACAGCCAAATTTTCTATGACCCGCCATTTTTGGATGTTGGTGGGACAACCGCGGTTTGGAAAGCTGCCTTGTAAATTTTTTAATCCTAGCATAACAAATTAGTAGAAAATGACAACTAAACTTTTCTTAATCCTGTCCTTTTCAAAGGAAAAAAAAAAGAGTAAATGGATGTTTTATTATTAATTATACTACACATCTAAAATTTTAAATGAAATTTTAAGGTTACATTATCAGTAATTTAGTTTGCCAACCTTTTCAATTAAATTAACTAGGCATTATCAGGCTCTCAGTGAGTGTGCTTTCTATTTCTTTTGTTTTTTTTTTTGGTGAGGATTTTAATATTAATTATTTGATACTATATATATATATATATATATTTTTTGGTGGGATGTTTGATACTATAGTTAATTTATAAAGATAACTGAAACTGCAAAAGCATGGCTATATATTAAAATAATTTACTATAAAACCATATTATTTCCATTTGTAATTTTTTTTATAGATTGCATTATAAATTTCTTACCTTTTTAGAGTAGTAGAAATTGTGACTAATAAAAAATAACAATATAAATTACTGATAACTTGAGTTTTAAAGGGAGGATCAATCTAAAACTTATATGTAATTAATTTATAACTTAAAATCAAATAAACAAAATGTATATATTATTGTCTCCTTTTCAGAAAGCCTAAATAGTAATATTGTTGAAGTATAATATAGCTATCAATTTTTTCTATGCATAATTGAATTGGTATAGCGAATTAGTCAATTAAATTATATATGATTATCTAGAAGTAAAATAAAGCAAATTTTACATGAAGAGACATTAAAAGCGGAAAAAGGAGGACAATGAAATGAATTTTGTGCCATCCTACCTCTACTTCCCCAAACAAATAGTAATATTGCAGGATGCAAGTGATGAATTTGTGGGGATCTGGTTAGTGGTGACGAGTTTGGCTATGAGATCTTGTGGCTAATGAAGGAAAAGGTATGCAACTTCTTTTCAGTCTCCAATCCTGTTGTTTTCTACTGCAATATGGCAAACAAAATTAAGCCATTTGTCAATCATTGCACAGAATTATTGGCTTTGGACTTAGAATGGAGTTTGTGAATTTAATTGTTGAGATTAGTCTAGATAGGGAGATAAACTCCTCTATGATTCAGAAGTTGTATGAAAGGAAGATGATGTTTTAAAACTGTAAACTTGCTAATTAGTGTAAGTAGCATGGTTTTATAAATCAGTACGATCGAAGAACTGTCTTTGCTCCCGATTCTTGATTTTGACCAATTTTGGGTGTTTTTACTAAATTGAATTGGTGCTTTTGGTTCATGGTTATACCAGTCGGTCAGTTTCAGTCCAGTTTTAAAACAATACTAAGCCGTCAACAATTTTTGGAAAGACTTAAACAAATCTAGTGTATAAATATAATCATTGACAAGTAAAGATGCATTTTTATGTACTGTACTGACATCGCTACATGGCGTAACAAAAAAAAAAAAAAAATCTACAATCACTATATATTTCGGTACTAAAAGGACTTTAATTCCCATGCGTCATGTTCCCTTATCTTAGTGCTATTTCTCTCCTTGTAATTATCATGGTTCTAATGTTTGGTATAAAAAAAATATATATATATATATATATATATAATTTGTTATAGTTGTGGTATTTAAACATATTTGGATTTTTGTGGATTGTTTTTACAGCTTGTGACTGTTATGCGATTTAAGTGCTATATCTAATAGTTTCTAGTGTGTTGTTGGCAATGGAAGTACTTTTTTTCGTGTCCTGGTTAACACGGAGATTGTTATATCTACAAAGTTCCTTGGACAGATGGACTTGTGTATGTCCTTGTGTGTAGGGTGCCATTTTAGGTATGCTTTTTGAGATTAACACTGTTGGGGTGACCACAATTCGACTCCGTATAACCATTCTAAAAATAGGTCCGCGGGATGTGATGTCGAATGCCATAAAAGATTTGAATGTGTCTTTCTCATCACCAATTGGTTTTGAGGTGGAATGGCATAACTCACGGTCCGACAAATGTTATCAAGGCTATGGGTTCGAGTCACGGGAGTGTCATTATGAGGGAGGGATTGTTAGGAGAACCACAATTCGACTCCCTACAACCACTCGAAAAACAGGCCCGCAAAGCATAACGTCAAATGCCATAAAAGATTTGAGTATATTTTCCTCATCACTAATTGATTTTGAGGTGGAATGGCATAGCTCACAGTCCAACAAACACAATTTATATTAAACCTCTATTAAAACCTTAGGTGAATACAACAAAATGGCTGAAGAAAGGTTTTTATTTATTTATTTGTTATTAAATAAGGCCATTATTAAGTCCAAAACCCAAGCCCATGAGTCCATGACACAAATTCTTACCATGGTTTACTTTTGAGAGAAAGACATGGTTTACTGAAAGTTATGAGTTGGTCTTTAGCTTGATTGCTCAGAAAAAGGGAGTGTTTCTGTCTGGCCAAGCTAAAGTGTAACTTGGGCCTTTTGATTTGGGTTTCACTCAATATGACCCTTCAAACAAAGGTGTATAAAGCCCTTGTTAATTCATGTAAACACTTAGTTTGAGAAACAGTATCAAATAGACAGATACACCCTTGATGTAGTCACAATGCATAGAAACATCCACTGTAATAAGCAATGGCTCAAATCAGACCCAATTCCTTGCCAAAAGACTGCTGAAATTTTTTGAGTAGCCACCAATTTTTTCCCTTATTTGCCAGTTAGACTATATCCCTCATATTGTTTACATATATGGACAAGAATTCCTAATATAATGTTTTTGGGAGCAGGCTTGAGAATTGTAGTTTGACGCTAGTTAGTCCTTAGCTCTTACTGTTTATGTTGGGTTGCCATTAAAATGTTCAGTTAATTAGGTGCTAACCGGTTTTTCTGTTTTCTAAATGAACAAAAAAAAATGCATTGACAATATGGGCCAGTTTTGCTGGGCCTTTTCCCCATTATTTAAGTTGATCTCTTTCCTGCTTCCATGCATTATTATGGGCTATAAACCAGTTTAACTATACTTGTATTGCTTATTATATTTTAAATATGGTTGTAACACTGGGTTTTTCTTTTTTGGATAAGGTTGTAACATCCATTTTAACCTTTGAGATAATCTGATCTAATTTTCTTGATAAAGATTTGGTTTTTTTAGCTGGATATTTGTTGTGATCCTTGGTACTACTTGGTTCAAGTTTGGTGTATACGCACTTAAACATTTGCAATGTCATTTGACATTTGACACAATTAACCATTGTAGATAAAAGGATCATATTGAAAAAATCCAAACTATAAGGTAGAAAATTTTAAAGTTAAGCAATCAATGAAAATTAATAAAGAATCTAAATTTTGAGGAACCAAATTATGGGGTTTAAAAAAAAAAACCAAATATGCGTTAATAAGAAATAAAATTTTAAAAATAAATAAAAGTAATTACAAGTTGGGAAACAAAGAATAAAACCAAGGGCTTTTTTTATGAAAAAAAAAGTTAAAATTATAAAGTTGATTAGAAACTTATTCAAGTGGATGGTGAGCAAGGATGGTCATACCCATTGAGTAACAAAGTTTTTAGACCCGGTCTGTTCAATGAACCGTAAAATGAAGAGGTTCAAGATTTTTGAAGTTGGACCGAGGTTGAACCATGATGACGTCATAATAAATTTAAAATATAAATAAATATATTAAATTAGTACAAATAAAAAAATTAACTAAAATAATCCAATTAAATATAAAGACATATATTTCTTTATATATTATTGATCAAAATCCATTTTATTTTTTAAGATATTTCAACTATTATATCAATATCAAACCCAAATCTCTACTCAATAATAATAATAACAATAACGCCTATATTTTTAGAATATTATAAATATAATATGAACTTAAAGATAATGAAAAAGAAAAAGAAAAAGAAAAAGATCAAGACTACGTTGATAACAAGATATCATTAGCACGTGGGGAGGGATTCAAAATTGAAAAGATAGTCCGACACTTTCAACTCCCACCATTCATTTTCCACCATCCTTTGTCATTTCCAATGCTAGTCACATGCTTGGGTTCATAAAACTTAAAATCAGTACAAAAAAAAAAAGGCAAAAGAGAAGTTAGTCATCTGGAGGAGAGGACGAAAGACCTACGGCATGATGAAGGCTGCCTGCTGTGAGGGTTGAGTTCTTCATTTGTGCTTTCTTCTTCTTCTTTGTTGACTTCTTCTTCCTCTGCTTCTTCTTCTTCTTTGCTTCCCCCCCCCCCCCCCCCCATTTGGTTCCAAATCTGAAAATACCCAAGGTACTACTAAAATTTTGGCCGGTATTGGCTGAAACTTTTCCAAAAAAAAGGAACCGTGCAAATCGTGAAAACCGTCTACGGTTCTCAGAACCGTACGGTCCGATCGTGGTTCGAGCAGTTCTGTGTTTTTTTCGTTTGGAGGGGTTCTTATAGTTAAAAGAACCATAATCATGAGAGGTTAACGGTTAACCGGGTCGGACCATACAGTCCGGTCCAGATTTAAAAACCATGTTGAGTAATGGATATCCAATCCTACTCGATCCAAATATTTCGGGCAATACCTGGTTCTTCATGGGTAGAAGGTAATTGGGTAGAGTTTGGACATTACCCATTAACTCATTATTAGCTCTCTCTCTCTCTCTCTCTCTCTCTCTCTCTATATATATACACACACACACACACACACACACACACATACATACATACATATATGTGTATATATATATATTAATGGGCAAAACTTAGAAAAAATATAATTAGATTTGCAATTGGAGTTCAATTTTGCGCCATGTGTCTTAAATTATTTATTGTTAAAAAGAGTTTTATTTCTTAATTTTGAAGTCAAATATGCGACCACATCATAAATATTCATCCAAGTGAGTTATTGCATGCAAAAACCAAAAAGTCTAGAATTAATGGGTAGAAGGTAGTTGGGAAGGGTTTGGATATTACCCATTATATATATATATAGGAAAATCTTAGAGAAAATTCAATTAGATTTTACAATTGAAGTCCAATTTTGCGTCATGTGTCTTAAATTATTTATTTTAGAAAGAGTTTTATTTTTTAATTTTAGAGTCAAATGTGAGACCACATCATAAATATCAATTCAAGTGAATTATTGCGTACAAAAGCCAAAGAGTCTAAAATTAATGAATAGAAAAAAAATGAAAAATTTACATTTTCTACCTAATAATATTCTTACAAAACTTTTTAAAGATTAAAAATATATATATAAGAATGGCTATTAATAATATTTAAATTATATATATAAGAATTATATTATGCATTTTAATATATATTTTTTAAGTATATCTATGCATATGCACGAGTTATAAACTAGTTTAACTAATTACTTCTAACTTAAATCCAATTCAACCCAATTATTATGGATAAACCCCAACCCACCCTATTACCCAATAATTAAAATTACCAAATTGCCCTTAAATCTTGAAAATGACCAAAGTACTCCTAAAATCCTCTAAAATTGCCAAAATACACCCTAAACTTAAAAAAATGACCAAAATTTAAATAGACTTCGGGTAAGATTTTTTATTTATTTTGGTTTTGTTTTTATTTATTGATTTATTTGTTACATGAATGAGTTCGGGTTTGACATCTGTTTGAGATCTACTTATTTTACTGAAACTAAAAACTTTTTGCTAAAAGTACTATAGATAAAGGTAAAAAATAGCTGAAATAGTACAATGAGACTCATGAATAGTACCAAAAAGTGTAGTGAGACCGTGAATAGTAGCAAAAATAAGCTGAATGGTAAAATAAACTGGCTTTTTAATTTGGAGCCAAACACACACATGGTGAAGAGGACCAAAATTTAGATATTAGGTAAGATTTGATTTTCTTTTTTTTTCCTTCTTACGTGATTGAATTTGTGTTTCACCTAAAATTGATTAGGGTCAAGATTGGATTGAATTAAAACTACCTCAACAAAAAATAAATAAATAAACTACCTCAATCAAAAGGAGTTACTATTTTAAACACAAATAACAGGAGTTTAGTTTAGATCAACATTAACCCATTATTTTATTTTTTATTTTTTAATCTTAAACATTAAAAACAAAATAATCAAAGTTTTAAAAATATTTCCAAAATCAATATTTTTAGAGAATTCATAAATTTTTTTTCTATTTAATAATGTTTAAAAGGTAAATATTGTTCCAAAGTGTGGCATTTAGTCTTCAGAGAAGTCCCCCAAACGAGCAATTTCTTATATATATAAAAAGCGGCTATGCCACTACAGTGCTTCAGTATTGTTCATTCAGTGTGTTTGCACTGTTCATCCAACTGTTCATCTACAGTGGAAATTTGATGAGGCACTTTGCTGCTTTTTTTTTTTTCTTTTTTTAAGTTTCGACCAATAGCTACAGTCCCCGACAGCACTGTAGCTACAGTAGTTACAGTTTTTTTTATTTTTTTTTTATTTTTGTCTTCCGTTTGTACTTTTTTTTTCTTTTATCTATATTTTTTTACTGACACAACAAATTTTATAATATTTTTATAATTATTGAGGTGTCAATTTCTTATAAGTCAAAATAAAATAATAAAATATGAAACTGTGACTAACCACAACTAAAAATAAATGTTTTGTGAAAATGTTGTGATACTTGTTAGGTGAATGTGTAAAAGTTACAGTATTTTTGGTTTGTTCAAGTGGCACTGTAGCTACAATAGCTATAGAGTTTTTTTTTTTTTTTTTTTTTTTTCTTTAGTCTTCTGTTTTTACTTTTTTTTTCTTTTAAATATTTATAAGAACTCGCATATATATTGTTATACTAACATAAAAAATTTTACAATATTTTCACAATTATTGAGGTGTTAATTTCTTATAAGTCAAAATAAAATAATAAAATATGAAACTGTGACCAACTACAACTGAAAAGAAATGTTTTGTGAAAATGTTGTGACACTTGTTGGGTGAATGTGTAAAAATTACAATACTTTTGGTTTGTTCAATATGTACTGTTTATCGCTTTTGTTTTTTTTTCCCCAGTCATCGATTTGTGCTTTGCTTTTTTTTCTACAATATATTTGCAATATTCATACAACATTGTTCACTATTCATCTACTGTTCCATTTTGGTTAGTTACTTTGTCTTCTTCTTTTTTTTTTTTTCTTTTTTTTTTTTTTATTTTAAGTTTTGAATAGTGGCTACAGTACCAAGTAGCATTGTAGCTACAGTAGCTACTTTTTTTCTTTTCTTTTTCTTTTTTTTCAATCTTCTGTTTGTACCTTTTTTTTTTTTTTTTTCCTTTATAATATATCACTGTACATCCAATATTTTTGCGATGTACATCTACAGTGCCATTTTGTTGAGCCACTTTGTCTTTTTTTTTTTTAAGTTTTCAACAGTAGCTACAATACCAAGTTGGTTTACTCAACTTTGTTGAGCCAAAATTCACTATTTCACATACAATTTTTTTGGATTTCCTTTTTTTATATTTTTTTCTTTACACACTATTTTAAGTTAAAACACATAGTTTTGCACACACACACACACACATGCACACACACACACACACACGAAAAAAAAAAAGGAAAAAAACATTTTTCATCCTATATGTTTGGGATAGTTTACAATTCTTCCTTAAACTTTAAAATCATGCAATTTTTCCCTTAATATTTTGGAAAAGAGCAAATATATCATATTGTTATTCTCTCAGTTAAACACTAATGAAAGTTTATGATTCTTAAAATATTTTATTGTGTAATGTCTAACTTACTCATGCTAAATTTTAACATCCTAAAAATTTTCTTTACGTATTTTGAGTTTTAAATGATAAAAATTCTTAAAAAGATAAAATGATGATATTCAATGATACAAGCCTTTTGTTATCTTTTTCTTTTTTTCTTTTTTTTAATTTCTTAGCGAAACTCAGTTGTTTATTGTTGGAAGATGATGATATTTGTTATCATTCTTAAAAGTTTTTAGAGAATAGATGTATTGTCTTTAACAAGTAGGTACTAAAAAACTATTATAGTTAAATAAATATTTATATGTTTAACTTTTTTCGATATAATTATCAAAATTCTTAAAATTAATGTCTCTTTTAATTAATGTAAATCTTTATATACTTTAAAAATCAAATGATTCATATCTTTGTTTTATAATGCAAATAAAATATAGAATTGACCTTAATTACTATAGTACTTTTTTCCACGGCAAGCACGTGCAAGGCACGTGCTGCCCTAACTAGTCTTTGAAAATGAGAAGAAATAAAGTAGAAAGTGACTCATGCACAATGTACCATCAAAGAGACTTTGAAATTGGTGGAAGCCAATTTGTAATAATGAAGGTGACATTTTTTCTGTCTAAAAATGTGAACATGAGGGGAAAAAAAGTTAAAAAATTTCAAGCGTGAATGTGAGTATAAGAAATTAAAGAAGACAGTGATGGCTACGGTCCTACAAGACTCCATTTACATTAATTAAAAAAAAAAAAAAAAAGGATTTAAAAGACGTGAAGTTCCCCTCTTCTAATAATAGTTGTTTCTGCTAGTCTTTAGCGTCACAATTCTTCTCTACTATCCAAATACTTACACCATGTCTGTGACTTACTAGAGCACTAAAGTAAAAATGGCTGAGACTATCCTTAATTTGTTGCTGAGGAAATACTAGGCAAGCTGATTTCACTTTCCACTGACCAAATCAGCCTTGCTTGGGGTCTCAAGGAACATATAGAAGAGGCCGTGTGTTATGGTTAGCATTTTTCACTTTTGAGAAGGAAGGGGCCCTTTTTGGATTGAAAATTCACTGATGAAGAATGGAGAACAATAGTTTCGACCAAATGATTGGATGTAATTTTCTTTTCAATTTTTAATATTTGTGATTAGTTTTGGAATTTTTTTTAAGAGAGTTTTAACCATGGTTTTAAAAACTGGTACGGAGAAAGAACCGGAAAAGAAGTTAATTATTGGTTTTCTGGTCGGACTGGGGTCCGACCGATGGTCGAACCGATGACGTCATAAATAATTTAATTGAAATATTAAAATAATTTTTATTTAAAATTTCAATTTTAATAACTTATTTTAAGAAAAAAAAAGCGTTTTTTTTTCCATACCACCTGTTGACAAAAAATAAACTACCTAGTACTTAAGCTTCATCTTTTAGTCTGTACAAACAATAGTATAACTTTAACTATTATTTACTCAAGAAAATTTAAATTAAAAAAAAAAAAACCCAAGTCAAATGACTAGACAAGCCACTGACTTATTACTCCTTTATCAATCAATCAACTTTCCCACTCCACCCCTCCTAGCCACACATTTACTCTTTCTTTAATTTTTCTTTTTCTTTTTTCCTCTAATGCACGGTATACACCCCATAAATCTAGCACTTCACTGCGTACACTCACCACTTTACTTACCATCAACAGTTTATTTTTCCACTCTTTTTGTCCTCCACAAAATTCATATCTCCCTTTCTTTCTCTCCCTCTCTCAAGAAGTTAGATCTATTGCTTATCTCTACAATACCATCATCGGTTCCTCTCTTCCTCATTGAAGATCTGTAGATACCACTCCATGATGCCAATTTCAACGCCAAGCATAAACATTCAGTCATTTTCTCTCTCTCAAGCATAGCCAATCTTAAGAAAAAAGACTTTATTACAAAAATCTGTCCTCACCATCAGCAGGATTGAGAAAAAAATAAGATTTTTACTGCAAAAAAAGCTCCATTGCAGATCTGTTTCAGGCTTTCAGCAATTTTTGCAAAACCGGTCTGACCTTTTCGATTTTCGGTTCTCAGGTTGAACCAGTCGGTTTGCACTGTTTACCGGTTTTAAAGCTATTTTCGGTTTTTTGCTATAACTGGACCGGATTGAAAGTCGGTTCCCGGTTGAATCAATCGGACCAGTCGGTCCGGTCTGATTTTTAAAACCATGGTTTTAACTTATGACGTATGCTCTTGATGATTGATATGTTAGTTTTGAAATTTGAATGTACAAACAAATGCATAAAAAAAAATGACCACTTATTTATGCTTTTCTCCCTAATATGGATTTTTTAATTGACAATTTAATGTGATTTTGTCGAAAAAAAAATGAATTGCCTTTATTTTTCTATAGAATTAATAATAGAGATTAGGATAATTGTGTGCACTGAATCTGTTTAGAGGTTTTTTTAGTCAAATTTTCCATTCATCACAATTTGAGGTTATCTCATAATCCAATGAGATTTAGGCATTTGCCATATCCAAATAGTGTAGACTCCAGAATGGGATGAGACCTAGTCCAAAAAATGAATAAACCCACACCCACGCATTGGATAATAGCTTCAATACTATTTTTCTTTTCTTGAGAATCAAACTTCAATACTATTTTGTTATTCATAACTTTTTCCTCTAAAAAAAATCATTTTTAAATTATGTCTCATCCCACACTTCGTTATTTTGGTGATTAACAAATACATAAGTCTCATTGAACTAAGCATAAACCTCAAATCGGAATAAATAAATAAATTTGACATTAAAACAAAAGTCTTTAAGCTGGTTTTTGACAAGGTTAGTCCAGTGTGTAACTATGTATTTGCATTGGTCACAAATCTTAAGAGTAATGATTATTTTGTACTAATTCTTGTACATATTTTATACACAGTTTTTAAAATTTTTGTTTTGAAAATATAATTTTAATTACAATTGAAAAATTGTATTTTCACGATTTTAACTAAAATTTATTGAATTTGCATTTTGAATTGAATTTTTGTTTTCAAATTATGATTTCAAATGAATGAGTAAAGCGAGTGTGTGCAAGTCTTTATCAAGATTTAACCAAATCTTCTTCCAAAAAAAAAAGAAAAAAAAAAAAGAAAAGATCTAACCAAATCTTTAATGATGATCTACAAGCTCCAGCACATGGTAATGTCCCATCCCATAAAGCAACTTTTAGAAAATAGACACGGACCAGATAAACGTGTGAAAAAAATGGGATTTTTTTGCCATTTAGCATCGTTTTAGTAACAATTTCTTAGACTTGAGTTCAATAAAGGAAATTGAGGGGGTGTTTGATACTATTGTTTAAACAATAGTTTTCATTGTTTAAACAATATTATACATATTTCCATACACTTTTCATTCACATGTATTTCCACAAAACAATAACAACGTTACTAGAAATCTCTTCCCAAATGGACCCTAAGTCTCACACACTCAATTTTGATGCACTAGAAGGCTGAAGTGGAAATTTTTATATATGTAGAACTCGAGTCTCAAAGACTTGAGTCATATTTTTCATTTTAAAGATCTCAAAAACAAGGAAGAAGAATGACGAAGAAGAAAGAAGGAGAAGAAGAAGAGGAAGAGGAAGAAGAAGAAGAAGAGACCCATACCCATGACAAAACCGTGAAATCACCTACAAAATCAAACCCACCCACCTATTGATCTCTGTGAACTCACCTGCAAAACCAAACCCACCTGCAAAACTCTTTCTTCTTTCTTCTTTCTTTTCCATGTTCTCTAGATCTATAATATTCCTTCACCAAAACAAAATTCAAGTCTTAAAAACTTGAGTTCCACATGTACAAAAAATCCACATCAACCTTTGCTAGAACATCAAAATCGAGTGTACTAGTCTCGATTTTCTTCATTGAACTCAAGATGTTAGTTTGTTAAAATGTTTCAAAAACATGCCAACTAATGAAATTGTTGCTAAAATGATGCTAAATGGCAATAAAATCGAAAAAGATATTCCCCACTAAATAAAATAAAGAAACCACCGCACACCCTTAGTGCGATGGTCACTCCACAAGTATAAGTACTTGTGGGGTGTGGGGGTAAGGGCCGAGGTACAAGTCTTTAAGAGGGAGCTTGTTAGGTTCTAAGACCTTAAGGACTAATGTATTAGAACTTCAATATGTAATGTGTTGGCAAACCATGATCAAAACATAGAGTCCAAGTTTAGGCTTGCTCAAAGTATGTTTAATTATAAAATTGGAATCGAGTGATTGCAGAAATTGTTGGACAAAATCTACAAGGCTCGATTGATTGAAAATTAGATTCAATCGATTGAAACTCGTGCAGATTTAATTTTCTTCAAAATTTCCAATTTAGCCCAAGCCTGTTTAACATGTAGGGTTATGTTTTACTTCACATATAAAAGAAAAAACCCTAGCTATGTTTTTGAGGTCTTTTAAGTGTTGTGTGGTGAATCTTTTGTGAGATCTAGAGGTGTTTACCTTCATACACACACATAGGGTTATTAAGATCAAGATTCGTATTAAGAGCTTAATGATCGCTTTAGTTGCTACTTAAAGAACTTAAAGAAGATCTGAAACTTTTGAGTGGAGTTTTAAAGTCACAAGTAGGAGAACTTGTGGTTGCAGCAGATCAAGAAAAGAAGTAGTCCATGGACTCGGAACTGTCACGTGGTCATGGTAGTAAGTTTTCTACATAAGGTAGCAATAGGATGTTGATAATGCCTTAAAATGTATACTTGTTATATATTTATGTGGGTGTTATCTCCTTATTACTACGCTTAATTTGTATAATTAAGCCATGATTTGTATTAGTTCTTATTATTTATCTTTACATAATTTCTTGAATAAGATGTCATTCATTGTGTGTAATTTTCTACTTTCAGGAAATCATGTGAGAAAAATGAATTTATAGAAATTTGTGAGAGAATGGAGGCCAAACTAGAATTAAAGTGGAGCTAAAGGACCATGTTGTAATGTCTAAGGAGGTGCATCTGGAGTGCTTGGATCATCTACCATGATTGAAAGCTTTAAATAAGGAAAGAAATCAAAGAGACAGAATCTGAAAAGGAAAAATTTGATTTGAGCACTTATCAGTATTTTTGGCATATCTCTCACCTTAAAAATCCAATTGACACAAGACTAGATGGGTTGGAACCATTACTTAAATATCTACAACTTTCCAGTTTTGAGGTTTTCAAAATTTCCAAGTTTTGAAGGTCAAAATTAACTCACAAGTTATTGTTGTAAACTTGGACGGAAATTAAAATAATAAAAGTTTTATTTTCTTTGGACACTTTGACGTTAGGGTTTTGAAGGGAGGCTGTGTAGAACGAATTTTGGGAGAGAAAACCTTGTATTTTCCTTTCTCTAACGGTAGCCTAAACTCTTTGTTAGGGCTCGGGGTTATGTTTCCTCTATACGGTATGAATATTCAATGTAATTCTCTCTAAGATTTTAGACAAAAACATATTTGATTGTTCAATTAGATTTCTTTTGATGTATTAGTTCTTCCATACTTTCAATAAGTTCAATCATGTTTTTCTTATTGTTTACATAAATTTTTAATAGTTTCAAATAGAAATCACGTTTTAAAGTGAATGAGTTTTTCTGAAAACTATTCTAACCACATTATTAATTGAGGTTATCATGCATTCTTGAATTGTCTCGGTTCAACTGAATCATAAGTTTTTAATTATATAAGAACAATCAATTATGAAATATATATTATCTTAGATCACAAAGAATCTCATATCGATATAGGGAAACACCCCGATGCCCTGGTATTTACATTATTAATTTAAATAAGTTTTTATTATTATTCTTGTTAACAATCACCAAGCAAAAATACTTTTCTTCTTCACCCAAATTGTTGTTTTGTTATATTGTCTTTTGAATTTACCTTTCTCCTTGTTGTTCGACCTCGGTACTCCGACAATTATATTGCTACGATCTCCTACACTTGGGAGTGAGTAAGCAGATGTTAGTGGTCTAAGTCTTATTGTAAAAACTTCAATTCTTTCATAGTGGATCTGTTTTTACCTTGAAGATAGCTATGTTAAATCCTTTCTAGGTTTTTAACCGGTTAGGTTTTCTTGGGTTATCATATCGTTGTGTTTTTTATATTTCCGCATTACTTATATGATATGATTTATATGTGTTAACCTAGAACTGAATAATTTATCTAAGTAATCACTTGACTAAATAACTAGATTAAACATATTGTGTTAAGGGGTCTAAAACTTTACAAGTGGTATCAGAGCGGGTTAGCTCTAGTGTTTAGATCTTTTGATCTAAGAGTTGATCCATGACCCCTGTTGTCATGGACCACAGTCATTTTCTAGTAATCCCACCTTACTTTGATGGGAATAACTATGCCTATTGGAAAGTAAGGATGAAAGCATTCCTGAAATCTATTGATGAGAGAGCATGGAATTCCGTTGAATACGGATGGAAGAAATCGACTACTCTTGTAAGTGAATGGTCAACTTCTCAAAAAGAAGCAGCTACTTTTAATAGCAAAGTCATGAATACTATTTTTAATGCTGTTTCTATGGAGGAATTCAAGAGAATCTCTAATGTTGAGGTGGCTCATACTGCATGGAATATTCTCCAAACTGTGCATAAAGGCACAAAGGCAGTTAAAATTAATAAGTTGCAGCAGTTAACAACTAAACTTGAAAGTATTAGAATGTCTGATGATGAGTGTTTTGATGAATTCTATGCTAAGCTTAATGATATTGTTAATTCTGCTTATAATTTTGGTGAAATTTATGATCAATCTAAGATTGTTAGGAAGATACTTAGATCCTTGACTGAGAACTTTAGACCCAAAGTGACTGTCATTACTAAAAACAAGGATGTAGACTCAATCCCCACTGATGTGCTTGTAAGATCTCTCTAGTCCTATGAGTTAGACCTACCCAAAACAAATAAATCCAAATCAATGGCTCTTAAGTCAGTTGATGATGTTGATGGAAATGGATTTGATGATGTACTCTCTTCTACAGAGATTGCTTATCTTGTCAAGAATTTTAGAAAATTTATTAGGAATAATAACAGAAGGGTATAAGGTAAAAACAATGCTGAACCTAGAAACTTTAAGAGGAATGAACCAACTAAGCTTAATAATACTAATAAATCAAAAGAGAAAGAAGGACAAACCTCTAGTAACTCTCTAGATCAACAATGTTTTGATTGTTAAAGGTATGGTCATGTGAAATTAGAATGTCCTACATTCTTAAGATGAAAGGGTAAAGCTATGACTATAACCCTTAGTGATGATGAAGTTTCTAATCACGAGTCTGGTAGTGATGAAGATGGAAATTTCATTGCTTTCATAGCTACTGCTGTAGTTGAAGAAAGTGTTTTAGTTAAAGAGAATCCTTCTGATGGGGAACTCTCTGAATGTGCGGATTTGCAAGAAGCTTTCAATAAATTATGCAAGGATGCTGTAAAGGATGCAATGAATGTTGATTTAGGTTTAAAGAAAATTGCCTCCCTTGAACTTGATAAGAAAGATTTGTTGTTGAAATTACTTGATGCTAATACTTTGATTGATAAGGTGAAGACTGAAAATATGTTATTGCTTGATAAGATTAAGAGCTTGGAACTATAATTATCTGTTGTTAGAGAACAAACAAATAGGTTTGCTAGTTCTAAACTTGATCACATGTTAAGTGTTCAGAAGTCTCCCTTAGACAAAACTGGTTTAGGTTTTCTAGAAAACATCTCGGTGTCTGAAACTTATTTCACAATTTTTTTTTCCTCCTTCTAAGCCTCTCAAGAGTGAGATTGTCAAACCAGTAGAAGTCACTTCACCTCTTAGGAAGATTAGGGTTGATCTTAAAGAGTCAAAGCCTATGTAGCCTAACCTCCCTAAGGACAAGAAGCATGATAGATCTTTGTGGATTTGTCATTTTTGTGGAAAGGCTGGGCATACACGCTCAAACTGTTTCAAGTTGCAAGCTGCAAAGTGAGCAAATAAGCTAAAAGTACCTGTGCCTCAAGCACAAGATCCTATAGTACTTATTGGTGAATTGGTTAAGGCATTAAACCTTTATACCAATCCTGGAGTTACTCATCATCCTAATGTGAATAATAACTCCAGACTCAGAATTGCATCTAAGAAGTTTTGGATGCAAAAGACTCAATCTAAGTGAGTTTTTCTGACATGGTCCTTGTGCTTCATCTCATTATTCTTTGTGACCATTCTTCTTTTGCTGTTTTTATTTTCTTTTTGCTTTTAGGATTTGCATTGCATTACATTTACACATTTCATGATAGGTTTTTTATTTTATTTTATTTTATTTTATTTTATTTTATTTTTTTTTATAAAGAAAGGAAAAATGTGTTTTGTATCATATATCTTAGAATTTGTAATCAAGGTTGGCATATTATCTTTACATAACATACTTGTGTACCTTTTTTAGCTTGGATGAACTTATTTTACTGCACTTTGCTGGTTTTAGCTATATAGTACATGTTGTGTGGAAATTGTTTATAGTTTTTGATTACATGATCTTGATTTTAAAGTCACCTATTTTTGATTGTTAGGACTAGAACTTAATGAGAAAGGCATAAATAACCATCTCACCACTATTTATTAGTCAATCATGAACACCTTAGTGCATATCATAAATTTTGTGCTCGAGAAAAGTCTCGGATTAATAATTAAATTGGTGTGTACATTATTGGGCTATAATAAGGACAACACAAATAAATAAAATTGGTGTGTACATTATCTGGCTTAAATATCAATTTGACAATGAAATAAAATTGCTATGTGCATTATGCGGCAAAATCAAAAGAAACTTACATGATTGCAAACTTGTTTTATAGGAGATGTGAGAGTTATATGATGTAACTCCTTAGATAATAGTCTCTTTCAAACTTATGTGATGAATGATGTAGAAATTTTGATTGATTACTATCTACTTATCACCTCACATGTATCTCAAGTTATGGCTAGTTGCACACACTACACAAGTTATTCTTTGCTAAACTTAGTACATGATTGTGTGTGAATTTGTTTCGGCCATCCAAGATTATATGCTCTTCGATTTTGATGCAAAATATGTTTCATCTTTTGAGTTTGGGGAACAAAAGTGTGAAAATCTTGTTTTTGGAAGATCTGGGTTAAATTCAAGTTTTTTTGAAAATCTTTTAAACTCATAATCATGCATTTCATTCTTGAAATAAAAAGGTTTAAGTGGTTTTTGCTTAAAACTTGCATGGTTTTTCAAAAATTTCGAAAATCCAGATTTTCGATCGATCGAATCTATTTCTCGACCAATCGAAATTGCGAAAAAAAATTTGGTTTGAATCTACCTGGCTCAATTGGTGCTCGATTGATTCTCGATCGATCGAATCACGACAATCCATTCTTTTTCGAACTTTTCGACCACCGCCACCACAACAATGCAGCGTTCATTTCTGTTCGGCGACCTTCCCTATGTCTATACTACAAGGTGTAGTTCAAGGACGTGGTGGCCTTTTCTTAGGTTTGATTATAAAATTCTAAGTTGAGTTTTATTATTGTGTTTTTTTTTTTTTTAAGAGAGTTTTATTATTGTGCTTCTGAATTGCTGTGTTTGGCTAACAAGAAAGTGCAAGAAAAAGTTGATTTTTTTAGAGCATTCACAATAAAGATGTGAAAACCACTCAAAAATCTATTTTAGCTAGGGTTGTCTAGACTCAACCGAAGCCTGACAACCCGGCTAAACTGCCCGACGCCAACTCGATTTCGACCCGAACCAAAAGTCTAGTCAGTCGGCAGTGGGTTTCCATTCTCAAAAGCCAACGCCAGCAGTTCGAGTGGCGGGTTTGCATCTCCAAAACCCGAGCAACCCGAACCCGACTGGAGCTGTAAAAAAATTTGGCCAAATCCTGCAAAAACAAGCCAAATCTAGCGAGATCTCGACTAGATCTGGCGAGATCTTAACCAGATCCGGCTAGATCTATTAGGATTTAGCTAGAAACTAAAAAATTGAAGCAATTTTTAGCGAAAAATTGCAGATTACGACGAGTTTTTCCAGTTTCTTGAGGGTTTTCCAGTTTTCGACATGATTTTCCAGATTCCGGCGATGCTTTTTTCATATTTCGATGCCGTTTTTTATTCCGGCAACCAACCTGGCCCGACCAATGCTCACCCTCACTCGAAACCGACTCAACTGATTTTTCCGACAGTCGGTTATGAGTTCCTCCACCCTCTACCCAACATTAGCGGGTCGAGTTTGGGTTGGGTCCAAAATTGACCCAGCCCAACCCGTGGACAGCCCTAATTTTAGCAACTTAAACCATAAAAACTATGCTACATCAAAAGTGTTATATCTAAAAAAATTTAGCATTTAGCTACAGTAAACTCTTATAAATAAGAGTTTTCTGTAGCAACTCTTATAATTTTTTTAATACATTTTAGGTGGAAATACATTTTTCGTCCCTATGTTTAGACTCTATTCCAGTTTTGGTCCCTATTTTTTTATTTTACTGCTTTTAGTTCGTAAATGAAAAAAGCGTTCCATTTTGGTCCCTATCATTACTCACTTAATGGAAATATGCTACATCGCAAATAGAGTGCACTGTTGGTAGATTAAATGTTGACGTGGCCATTAAAATAATAGTAAAAAAATTTATTTGACATTTTAAAAATGTCACGTCAACAATTTATATATATATATATATATATATATATATATTAATAGGTAAATCTAAGAGAAAATCCAATTAGATTTCAAATTGAAGTTCAATTAGAGTCTAATTTTGTGTCATGTGTCACATCTAATCTAATTTTTAAAATTTGTGTCACATTAGTTAATTCAGTATAAAAATTATAATTTTATTTTGCGCCATGTGTCTCATTTAATGTAAGTTTTTTAATTTTTGTGCCAAATGAGTTAATTCAATGTAGAAAATGAGGAGTTCAATATAAATAAACCATAAAAACATAATCATATATATATATATACCATGACTATATACGGTCCATTATTAACTAGGTAAAATAATTTGAATAATTATTTATATTTTTATAAAAATAATTGTGTTTAATTGTAAATGCATCCATGCATTTGCATGGGTTATATGCTAGTATAATTTAAAGAAAGCCACATCACATAAAACAATTAAACTAAAATTCTGAATTTCAAATTTTTTTAAGAGTAAAATAAATAAATTAAATTAAAAACTTTTATTCCTTTCATTATTTTTGGAAGAACATGTTCATCTTCTTTGTGTTCTTCCCCAACTGATTATGTTCATGTTCTTCATAATTTTAATAAACAAATCCTTTTTTTCTTTGTCTTTCTTGTACTTTCTTTATAACCAAACACATCAAAACCCATTGGTAGTTAAAAGAAAATAACATTTTATTATCAATTTTCTTGGCAACCAAACAAATTTTTCAATTTCAAAAATAAATAAATAAATAAGATCGAAAACCAACCAAATTTTTGATATAAATCCTAAGATCTAAAAAATTTTCACAAACCCAACAAATTCTTTCACAAACCCAACAAATCCCCTTATACACCAACCCAAAAAATTTCCTTTCACAAGCCCATAATATCCCTTCTCAAATTTGTCGAAAATCCAAAACACATACAACAAACCCAAAATTAGCTTCAGATTCAATCCCAAGACAGAGAGAGAGTGAGATGAAAAAGTGAGGAGGGAGAGGAATCACATTCAACCCCAGATGGGTTTTAGAACTACCTAGAAACCCACACCACACACTACACAGCAAAAAAACTAACCCACCACCTGCAAACACCACCGATCCCATATTGCTCCATCACTAGCCAAGGACCTATGTCACATCGACGATTTGGAAAAACGAAAGAAAGAAACCATAAGTTCTACCAAGAAAGAAAGAGTGAACAACAGAAAAGAAAGAAGAAGAAGAAGAAGAAAGAAAGAAGAAAATAAATAAAAAGAGGGCGGAGAAAAAGTGATCTGGGAAGAGAAAGAAGAAGGAAGAAGAAGAAAGAAGAAAGAAGAAAAAGAAAGTACAATGGGAGGCAGAGAAACTGAGAGAAAGAGATCTAGGGAAGAAAAAGAAAAAGAAAGAAGAAAAGAAACAAGTAAAAGAAACAAGTACAAAAAAAACACACACACAGAGATCTAAATTCCACCATTTTTTGTTTTTAATTATTTTTTTCTTTTTAAAATTGTTAATTTTTTTTTTTGAATTAGAGATTGACATGGATGCTAATTTGGCATTATTATTATTATTTTAATAGTCATGTCAGCATTTAGTGTGTTAACAGTGTACTCCATTTGTTACGTAGGATATTTCCATTAAGTGAGTAACAATAGGGACCAAAATGGAACACTTTTTTCATTTAGGGACTAAAAGCGGTAAAATAAAAAAGTAGGGACCAAAACATGGATATGGTCAAAATGTTGAAACGGAAAAGGTAGTTCCACCTACTTTTTAATTTCCCCTCTCTCCCTCCTCCCTACTTCTCATAGTCACTTACTCATACTTTCTCTCTCTCTCTCTACAACTTGACCATCCCCATCGAAAATCAATCTAGCTTCTTACAACTTTGCTGAGAATATGGAATGGATGGCACTAGTTTTACAATAGGAGATGCTAGAGTTTCCTATAGGAAGCCATGGTGGATGGTGGTAACTAAATGATTATCCAAAAGTTATTCAATTAACTTAACCAAAAGCTTAGGTTGCCCCACACTCAAAGAACCTTCTAGCTCAACAAGCTGGCACCTTCTAATGTTTCCAATGAAGATATCTATAATTCAAATCCTCACTCCCCCAATTATGAAATTATATAAAATAAAATAAAATAATTTCTTGAAAGTAATAAAGTTTTACCGAGAATAAACTATACTAAACTTGATGTTTGGTGATAGAGTCTCATTTAAAATAAACTATAGCACAATTACGATTTCTAAGATATAATGCTTATTATATAGCATGCGATATTAGATTATTTTGCAAATATATATATATATATATATATATATATATGATATTAGATTATAGGGAAGCTCTACGGTCATTGATTTAGGAAATATTTTTATAAATTTTTTATGAAAAAAAATTAATTATTTTGATGGCTTTTTATATTTCCCATTAAAGTTGTATCAAAACTTTCCTAAAATGATTTGTAGGGTCACAAGTTGTAGCCCACACCTTAGTAGAAACAGGAAATGGGCCCAACAGGCCCAATACAATAGATTTGTGAGAGAGTGGGTTAAAGAATTGGGCTAGCAGCGATTTTTACAACAGCTATTGGGGTCTGGGTGTTTGGCCGAGGACGCTAAAACATATAAACGGGTTAAGATTTTACGTCCGAGGAGTGAGGTTTAGGCGGTTTTAGTGAGTTATAATTAAATCCGAGGGGTTTGATCTGGGATAAGATGAATTCCTTTAGGTTATGTTCTCTCGATGCTACAGTAGTTGTTTCTTGATCTCCCTTTTTCTTTTCTTTTTCTCCTCCCTTTTTCACATGAAGGGTTTATTCCGTTATATAGCCCTTCATTGTTTGATCCCATCGTCCACTTGTCTGTCATCCAGCATGGCACTTTGAGTTTCCATTCCCTTCCTTACCGCTTTTGATTTTCTGGGGATAAAGATCCCTGTCAACACTGTTCAGGGGTCTTCTCCACATAAATGCGGCCAGGAAAGTAGCTGTGCTGCATTTAATGCGGTGGTAGCAGCTTTTTCTCAAGATATTTATGTATCCTTATCCCTTCCATATGCATTGGTAATCTATCTTTACCTCTAGAACTTCCTGGAAGGTGGGCTAAGGGGAAGCCGAGGTCCCTCTCGCTAACAGACGTCATGTCCGAGGAGGGTACTCCTCTCGGACTGACCTCCCTGGATGTTTACGCGCTCTTCTTTTAATTACAACGGTCCTCTGTGATTTCTTCTCCTCGGGCGTATTGTTGATGAAACGTTGTTCCTGGGCCTAGGTCACGGGCCCATACTTTACTCCCCCACATGATTTATTATCAATTGCCCTAAAGACACCCGTTAAAAGAATCCTATATTATATTAGATTAGATGTTATATGTACATTTGGGTATCTTGCAATTTTCACTAGCATATTTACATAATATTTATCAAAACCTATAATATCATTAAAAAATAGTATATATAATAATAATTTTGTTAAATTTAATAAAAAAAACAAAAAAATTGAAATAAAAAGAAAAAACTAAAAAGTTAGAAGTTTTGGGCAAATATGTCTCCCCGCATTCACTTGGAAGAAAAGTGTATTACTACTTCCTAATATATTGGCATGGATTCAATTTCCCAATAAGAAAAGCATGTGATAGAGCACTAGTATTGGGGCGTGAAAATCTGGCATTTTCTATTTTAGCAACTAAGAAGGCCAAATTGCCTCACATCTGAGGTTGAGTCTTTGGTTTTTTTTTTTTTTTTTTTACCAATTTTTCACAAGGATGTAAAATAAAAATATTATTTTAATGACAAAAGAGAAACAAAAAGATAGAGATATGGAAGAGAAGAGAGAGAAATCAAAATTTTTATATTATTTATTGGTATATTTTATAATATTTTAATTAGTTATATGTAAAAATAGAATCTAAGATATTTGGTGGGTGGTAAAATGAGATGGTAAAATAGATAAAGTAGATTTTGAGAATGTAAAATAGACACTTTTTTACATCCCCATATTCGAGTGCTCACTCATTTGTGTAACTTTCCTCTTTTACCAGGGCCAAAATGGCCAAATACCATTGTTTACTAAAATATATATCAATCTACCACTGTTTTGAAAACATGTAGGAATCTACCAATATTTACTTACTCGAGTTTGAGGAACTCAAGTTCTAAATGGTACTCAAGTTCTTTAAACTCGAGTTCCATTTGAGTTTACCACCATGGCGTGGCTGAGTTGGAATTTTCATATTTAAAAAAATGCCACCTTGAGCTCAAGCTTATGGAGCTCGAGTTATATGTTGACATAACTCAAGGACTTCATCATCGATTATTATAATTAGAAACGAACATAGTACTCAAGTTCCTTAAACTTGAGTACCATTTAAGTATATACTACTTGAGTCCTTTAAACTTGAGTTGTATGTAAGTACATACTTGGAACACAAACCCCACATCTGTGAGTAGTTCTGCAGCCCAGTCTCTTCCTCCGATCTCACTTGAAACACAAATTCCACATTTGTGACTTAGTTTGTCTCCTGTCAACAAATTTGATCCATCAGATTTAAATTTTGTAGAGAACTTTGATGCAAATATGTAGTTGATGCAAAAATGAATTTTTTGCGAAATATGTGGGGATCTACCAAATGATCCATTATGATTTAACAGAAAAATGTACAATTCTAAAGTGGCCAAACATGGATGCAAATATGAAGATGAAAACTTAATTTAATTTTTGTTGTTAACGTTGTTGCAAATATTCAGTATTGGTGAAAAACAATTTTAGGTTATTTGGAGGATGTATTCAGTTCAAGTATGGATGTTTATAGGTGAGAACTAATCTTTCATATTATTGAATAAACATCATTTGTCATTTAAATAATTTAACTTTAATTTGGACATATATAACTCAATGTTATGCTACAAACTTTAACTGTTGTTTTAATTAGTGGATAACATTAAAATGCAACCCAATAAGATAGGAATAGTAAAAAATAAGTTCCCATAATTTCTCCATGCAAAATGCAAATGACAATGGATAGAAATTTCAACATGCATGATCACCTTTTTGTTACACGTCAACAACAACATCTTATGTTGGTAGGTAGAAATTTTTGGAAATCATCGTTGTTTGAATTTGAGAAGCCTTATATATCTTTGTCATCATCTAAGTTAGTAATTTTGTTAATGGACTTGATGGCTCGCTCTCATGCTTTTCCCTTAAGATGTTTTCTCGCCTATTGGATTGCAAGGAAATGGTCTAGCCTCTGCTGCATTTGATTGTTCTCCCTTTCAAGGTGTGCAAGTACATTTGTTATTTCCTGTCTAGGTAACTCCACTGAACGTGCTTTTGGAACTCTTAACCCATGCCACCTACAATACGCCTCCAACTCACATTGTTTCTCGTACATCTTTGACCACGATTGTTCATCTGTGGTGGCTTCTATGGTGGTGTTATTTGGACTTAGTTGTCTAGGTTCACTGACCATGATGTGTCCGATGCTACTAAGGCGGTCATACATATATATTGGAGCATTAATAAAATCTCCCTTCCTTTCAACCTATGTTAGCCCATAGTGGTCAATGTATGTTTGTGGTAGTGGCTCTGATGATGCACATGTGGAAGTAGATCCAAACTTTTTTCTCACAGCACGATGTGATTTTTAAGTGTTGCAACTCATTTTCAATTCAACCTTAGTTGTTGGTGGGTTTGAAACAAACTAGTTATGTATTTGGCGAATTTGACACCCCTAGTTAAAATAAAATCTAGGATGTTGTGTGAGTTTTAAGATAGGATGGTAAAATAGATAAAGTAAGTCTTGAGAATGTAAAGTAGACACTTTTTTGCATCCCCAAAAACTAATGCTCACTCATTTGTGAAACTTTCCTCTTTTGCCAGTCTTGTCTCTCTTTCGAGAAAGTAAACACTGCAGCAAGTATATGCAGTGTCCCACGCATTAATTGGACATTAGAACGTACCTACTTTGAGAGAGATGCCATATTCCAATATAAATTTTTCCTCCCCTTGAGGCCACATTTCCCCCACATTATCCTCATCCTTTTTCCCTTCCTTTCAATTATTTTCTCAAAGTAAAAAATCAGAACTATGAAAATCTGCAACAGCCATTCACACTCACCTCATTCTCTCATCATCATATTCGTAGGATTTTAGCCAAGCTAGCTCTTTCACAAAACATCCTCAAGCCAATATTTGTCTAATTGAGGCCTTTTGTGGCCTTGATCTTGGAATTTTAAGACCACTAATCACTTCCTTGTTTGATTGTGAACAGATTTGAATGAGGGGAACGATCAAAATCAAGTTAAAGAGCTTTGTGTTTTTTAAGTATAAGTCTTAAACTTTCTTTTTCCTTTTCTTAGCTTTTTCTTGTTTTGATCTTCGTTTTTCTTGTTTAGATATGCTATAACATGTTTGTTAAGTTTAGGTTTACTCAGTCTTTCTATTTTTAAGCATGTTAGGTTGTTAGTTTTAAGTTTCTATTCTGGTCTGTTCGTGTTTTCTAGGTTAAGGTTAGGGCATGTATGCGTACGCATGCTTTTTGCATGCGCACACATACTCAAAGTATGCGTACACATACAACTCAGCTGCGCACGCATGCTTTATGTATGCTCACGTATATTCATGCTCAAAAACCCTAATTCAACCCCTTCTATTTTTGTTTCTTTTATTTCTCTTATATCATATGCCTCTGTTCTAGTTTGTTTCCACATATATAAGTTTCTGTTTCTCTTCTTGTTTGTTTGTTTGTCCTTAACATGTTAGATTAGGGTTTCTTTCCAGTTCTTTCTTTGTTTTGCCATGAACATGCATATAATATGTTCATGCATTAATGCATAGATGCTGCAATGCAATGAGGTAAAGCATGCATTCACATGAACATGCATTTGGTTTGAGATATGATTTTGCTTTGTTGAATATGAATATGTAAGCTTATATGCCATGCTTTGACAATGATGACATGCTTGTTTGATTGTTGCCATGTCCTTGTTTTTGTCTTGATAACATGTTTGTTTGCCTGCTGCCATGTCTTTATTTTTGCCTTGGGAATGATGTAATGCCATGTATAATAGATGTATGTTAGGGTTTGGGATGAAATGCCATGTTTGTTTGCTAGATGCATGTTTGTGTGTGTGTGAGTCTAGAATGATGAACGTTGAACATGCCTTTAACAAGATTAAGACGTAAGACACAACAAGTAAAAGCCGACCCACGAGTCAGACGGTCTTGGGTGTCTAACACATTCCCAAACCATACCTAAATTCCGAACCCATACTCTGGTAGTAAGATCAGTCCTTCCATGTAAGGACGTTATATTTATGGTTCCTAGACCTATCTAGGTGGTGACTCCGTTTCTTCTCTACCCCAGTCCACTCAGCTAAGGCGTACTCTTCTCGTTGCACCCACAAAGTGTTATACAAATTTTGTGGATGTAGCACTTCTAAAAAAAAAAATGATATTAGATTATAGGGAAAAGTTAATGGATTCTCTATGGATATTAATTGGTTTTAAAAATATTTTTAGAAACTTTTAATGATAAAAGGAAAAAAAATTAATTTTTTAACGAATTTTTATATTTCTCTTGAAATTTGTGTAAAAAATGATCAAAAATTGTTTATTTAATAATTGCCCTAAAGACACCTGTTAATAAGACCTAAATTACATTAGATTAGATGTTAGGTCTTAGGTGTATATTTGGGTATCTTGAAGTTTTCATTAGTTAATTTGCATAATTTTTATGAAAAAAATATGATTTGGTTAAAAATAATAGTATTGATAATAATAATTTTGTTAAATTTAAAATAAGAAAACTGAGATAAAAAGAAAAAACTAAAAAGTTAGAAGTTTTTGGCAAATATGACTCTCTCCATTGACTTGGAAGATAAGCATATTACTACTTCCTAACATATTGACACGGATTTCAGTTCCCCACATGTTTCTCATTTGTTTAACTTTCCTCTTTCTCCAATTCCTCTTTTGAGAAAGTATACACCACATGTTTGCTACAGCTATAAACAACACCTCTCACAGAGTCCCGCATATCAGGTGGGGTCTACCTGCCAGGGGAGGCTCTATGTGTATCTTACAATGGTCACAAGACCACCTTGACTTGCGAAAAGAATGTATGTATATGTATATATATATATATATATATATATATATATATTGGTAAGAGAAGAGAGAGAAACTAAATTTTTTATATTATTTAGTGATATATTTTATAATATTTTAATGAGTTATATGTAAAAATAGAATCTAAGATGTTGGGTGAATTATAAAATAAGACAATAAAATAAATAAAATAAATTTTAAGAATGTAAAATAAACATGTTTTACATCTTTGATGCTTGTGCTCATTCATTTGTGTTACTTTCCTCTTTTACTAGTCTTGTTTCTCTTTCATGAAAGTAAACACTGCAACAGGTATATGCAGTGTCCCGCACATCGATTGGACAATGGGACTTGCCTACTACGAGAGAGGTGCCATATTCCAGTATAATTTTGTAAGGTTGAATTTAATCAACTATCTTGTTGGCTTTATTCTGTGCCAAATTTGCTTGTAATTTAGCAATTAGTAACCCTGTATTTAGGTGAGAATCATGTAAGGGTAGTGTGTGAGAGAGTGTGAAGAAATGCTCAAGACTGTGCAGTGAAGCAAGGATTCGTGGCTGGATCTCGCGGGTGGCTCATGGCTTGCAAGCCGCAAGAAGATGCACACGAGTGAAGCATGCAAAAAAGTTGAACCATCATGCCAGCTATAGCACTACAAGACAAAAAGTTCAGACTAGCCATTCAGTTAGCTCATAACTTGGACTTGCGACTCAGTTAAGTCGCGAGGCCAAGTCGCCAATCCATTCTGTTATGGAAAAACTGACTCTTCGCATTCCTTTCTCACTCCAGTATAAATACCCCTTATACCCATGAAATATTAAGAGCTTTCAGAGAGAATTTTGAGAGAGAAACCCTAGAGAAAAACAAGATTGACTCATCCACAATCTTCACATAGTGAATCTTCAAATTCCTCAACTCTCACCCTCTCCATTGTTACATCCTTAAAAGATTCTTTAACCAAATCCTTTTCTTACCTTACCCATATCTGTGAGAAGGCTTTTTGGTGCTTTGGTAAACAGTTTGGAAGGAACCAATTCATATTGGTTGATGCTATGGGTTATAGCGGAATCTGGTAAGCTAAAGAAGAAATAGGTTCGGCATAACTTCGTTAGAGTAGGAGCTTGAAGGGCTTAAGTACACTGGGTAGATTAGGCTTGGAGGGTCTTCTACTGTTCATGTATCCCAACTACATTCTTTAGTGGATTATTGACCGCTTGGAAGGTGGCGGAGAGATTTTACACTAAGGGCTTCAGTTTCCTCTTCGATAACACATCGTTGTGTTGTCCTTGTATTTGCATCTCTCTTCCCTTAATTTTTGCCATTTAATTTATGCTGTGGATGTGATTTTATTTGGTTTAGATTGTTTATCAATTCTGTTATAAGCTTATGTTCATTTTCTGCACATATATTGTTTGATATTAAGCTTGAATTGGTAATTTGTAAATTGGGGGTCTAAACATTTAAGGTGTTTTATACACCATTTGAACATTCAAATTTTTCCTCCCCTTGAGCCCACAGTTCCCCCACATTGTCCTTGTCCTTTTTCCCCTCCTTTCAATTATTTTCTCAAAGTAAAAAATCAAAACTAAGAAAATCAACTACAGCCACTCAGACTCACCTCATTCTCTCATCATCACATTCACAGGATTTCGGCCAAGCTAGCTTGTTCTCTCCCCACTATCACCTCACTAGGACTCTGTCTCAATTCTTTCCCTCGATCTTCACCCTTACCTTTCTAGGGATTCAATAAAAATTTCCCCAATTGACCGTTCACTTGGAAGCGCATTCTCTTCTCATCAACAACCATGGTCCCTATTCTTTCGCCCGCCAACATACACAAAACAATCAAGCACAAAAATAGCATCAACAAATTAAGGAAGCAAACAACAACAATAAAAGGTAAGCAAACAATGGTCAACATAGCCAGCAAGTGCGAAGATTGGCTCTATATATCAAGCTCTAGCACACTCAACCTCGTCAACAAACTCATACCTAGCAGGCTAGCCCCCTCCCCCACACGGCATAATACCACCACCACCACCACCACAAGCAACCCATATTAGCCGATCCCCCACAACTAAAACCGAACCTAAGTTCCTAAATCTGAGCCGAAAGTAACATACATACACAAACAAACCATAAAATTCCCCTTAATATCCTAATTAACTACCTAAATCAAACAAACCACAACCATTAGTAACCTGCAATCCTTCGTAGGTGAGGACTGAGCTCCATTTTTGCTTGATATAGTGGACATCCTTTGGCCTTACCAATACCTTCTGGGGCACAGAAATCTAATTCAGTTTTGTTTTAGCATATTTTACGTTAATTCTCTTTTTTAGTACTTTTTTGTTATTGGCTAGATTACTTTAATTAGCACTCTCATCTTATCTATCCAACGATTGGGTATATTATCTATTTTAATATTTATTTGATGGGGATACTTGCAGACTAGCTATGTAAAGGTCTACAATGTAGTAAGTTAATACGCATTTGAAATGTATAAACAAAATAGCATCTCGAGTTTTAGAAACTCGAGATCCATATTAAAACTCAAGTCTCAAAAACTTGTTTTGCGAGACTTTGTGCTGGATGAGTTGGACAGAAAATGCCACATAGATCTCGAGTCTTAAAGACTCGATTTCTAAAAATCAAAACCGAGTCTCTAAGACTCGATTTTGGTACTTGAGAAACAATAGAACTGAAGAAGAACCAGCGATCTGACGACAGAGAACAAACCTGAAGAAGAACCAACGATTTGACGACGAAAAACAAAGGAATAATCTAATGATGAAGAACAGTGATGAAAAACAGATCTGAGTGGGCGATTGGACGATCTGAACGATGAAGAGAGGAATGATCTGACGACAAAGAACAGTGACGAAGAACAGATCTGAGTCGGCAATTGGACGATCTAAACGATTTGCACGAAGAACTCAGAAGATTGTGAGGAAGAAGTGAAAGAAAGAAGAAAGAAGGAAACCCAACGGTTCACGATCTCCATGGGTGCAGTTCATGATTTGTAAACTATGGTGCAGTTCACGATCTCTTCTTCTTCTTCTTTTTTTCTTTTTCTTCTCTGTGGATCTCTTCGTCTTCTTGCACGATTAGTACCCACTGGAACTCGAGTCTTAGAGACTCGAGTTCCACGTGGAATTTTTATCCACATCATTGAGTCAAAAGTTGAACTCGAGTTTTTAAAACTCGAGATGTTAGTTTTCCACTTTCTTTTGCAGCTTATCAAATAACAAAATTCTTCTAATAATAAAGTTAAATGGAAAAAAAAAATTTATTTATTTGACCAAGTTAGCAGTGGCTTCTTGTGGCCTACACAGGGGTAATGTAGTCATCGAACCACCACTAATTGGCAAACCTCAATGATCTCTGTGATGAGTGACAAAGTAGCAGCTGCAACACACTGCCCCGTGTAAACTCTGATCAACTCCCTCTCCCCTTCAATCTACACAGATCGACTCTCCCCCACTTCGATCTACCATGAGAATTACATTTACAATTTCATACTTCTCAACATTAATATATATATATATATATATATATATATACATATATGTTATTATTGTCCCACAACACAAATTGATTTCTTTGAAAATATAACACAAATTCATTTCTTCTTTTTCTTTATTTCAAGTAATGGCTTTTGGGTCGCCCTTATTGCTCTCTCTCTTGCAGTCACTTCTCCAACCATCGTCATCATTCATGGAAAGAGTCTGTTTTACCATCGGAACCACCAAACTGGAGGGTTTCAGCAAGAGTTTTTCCCGTACCATTACTTCCTCTGCACTTGCTCTTTTCGCATCCTCTGAGAGCTTCCTATTCAATGCGAGTAATTCTTTTCTCAACAGTCTTTACGGTGGTTTGAAAAATAAAGATTGATTTTTTCTAAAAATAAATTCTTTCTTTATCATATTTTGCAGATATGTTGAATGATTCCGACCAAGGTGCCAGAGAAGCAGCTATATTCTGAATTGAGATTGCTTCAGCCATGGCCTGGTAATGAAAATTTCTTTTCCTTTTTTTTTTTTTTTTAATATTTATATTTAGTACCACAAATAAATTGATATGATTGGATGACTGATTTATTGATATTTTTTTTTTTAATTTTTTTTAATGTATAAATAATCGAGGGTTTAACTTAAATTTATGTATGCAACCCAACTTATTCCACAGCTGGTGAGCTAAAAAAATCCTCTACGTTTTTACCTTTAGCCATAGTTTTCTAGACCCAATATTATAACTGAGACTCAAAAATAGATTTTCATCCTTCATGATCATTTGAACAATCTTCTAAAGAAATTTTGACTTTGCCTACAGATTTTAGAAACTTATAACAAACCTTAGATAATTACTTGTCACTTGAACGGATGGAGGCCAGTCCATTTTGAACATTGATTTCAGGTACATTTGCAGTTTTCATATATCATCCTTTTGTTATTAGTTATTTTATAATACTCATATGTGTTATAATGTTTGAAAAATTAATTTTGATTATATATTATATGTCACTAAAATAACGAATGAAAAAAAAAAAATTGTAACACAATATATTTATAAGTAACCATAATTAATTAGACTCTAAAAAGGCCACTATATGCCATTTTTTGTTTGATCAGGTGTAAATGTATATTTAATTCTTACATTTGACCGTTTCCAATATAAATTTTTTTATTATTTCCTTCTCTTTTTTTTAGAAGTATTTATTTTTTTAAAAGAAAACACGTGAACTTTTGAAGGCTAAACATCTAAGATTTAAGGTTTATAATTTCTAATTTGCAAAACTAAATATACATGCCAAGAGATTAAAAATAAAACAATAATTGAACAGGGAAATATAAACTTATACTATTTCATATCTTACGTTTAATTTTACTTACATCTGAGTACCTTAATCACTTACAAAGATTAAACACTTTCCAAACATATAAATTAAGACAAAAAACACATACCTTAGAGAAATCCCATATGTTGTTAAGTATTATATCCAGCTTCGATAGTGTTGTTAAGAAGTTTAGATCATATGCACTTGAAACCAAAGCCAATTTCATACTTTTTTTACACTAATTTCTCACTCTTTGTCTCTCTATCTCTCCAGTCCTATTTTTCTTTTGGCCTTTTGATATTTTGTGAAATTGGAATATATAAAACAACATGAAAACTAATCATTGATAAGAAGATGGGAGGTGAAAGGCTGAACAAAAAAGTACTCATACAAAGTGCCACATGGCAGAACCTCATGCACTTCTGCATGAGGTCTCTGCTTATATATATATATATATATATATATTGATTTGCCTTGGATTGCATTGAAACTACTCTTATCATATTATCCGTTATATCAAGCTAATGCTTTAATATACCCCAACTAAATAGGAAACTTCTTGCAAATATAAACTTCTTTAGGGCTAAGAAATCTCTCGTAGTTGAATAAAATATTTAGGATTCAATCCCGATCTACACCAAAAACCGATTTGTGTCTTGGTTGACTATCATCAAAAGCGGATGATATAGGCTGAAACTCTCTAAAAATATATATATTTATATATATCATGTTCTTTCTCGATAGTCACTTTACATGTAAACTAATCAATGCACTTTAAAAGGTTAAACCCATAAGTACAACAGCATTCATCTTTCTTTCTTTTAATTGATTAAATATGTATATTTGAACGGGTTAGTGGGTAATAAATGGATTGTGGAGCAAACCAAATGAGATGAGATTGTGGTTTGCATGGCTGGCTTGGAGGTAAGTGGGGTGGGATTATGTGGAGGTTAGTGGCCTTGCCACTTGGTTCACATGCATTGCAACGAGGACAAATGTCCTCTTAACGATTGGACCATGAGTCTTATGCTTATTGGTCCATGTGTGTAGGAAGTTACTAAAATACCCTTCTTTTAAGTACTTAATTAAAACATCAACTATATATCTAATAACTTTAGCACTTAACTTAACCACTTTATATAGCTTTGTATATATAATCATAAATTCATAATACAATTAGTCATTCTGTTATCTATAATCTTTACAACCTTCATTCAATGGCATTATGTACTAATATTCTAATTAAATACTCTTCTATTAATTATAGAAAATAAATGGCTCAAAATAATAATTAACCACTCAAACACATAAGTTAACTATAAAGTTGGGTAGGGATGTTACACTTATACTTGAAAAAATTAACATACATGCTACAGTAAACCTTTACTTTTAGAACTTATTATAGCAATTCTTACTTTTTCTAATTACTTTTTTCTCTCTTCTCTCTCTCTCTCTCTTTCTCTCTCTCTCTCTCTCTCTCTCACACACACACACACACTCTCAAGTCTTTCCCTTTCTCACTCCCACTCTCATGCCTCTCTCTTCATCGGACCACCAAATTGAAGCACCACCACTAGACCACTAGATCGAAACACCACCAATTTCTACAACTTAGTTAGCGGTTGGTTTTAGAGAGAGAGAGAGAGAGAGAGAGAGAGAGAGAGAGGGGGTCATGAGTAAAGGTGTTCACGATGCAATTCGGTGCAATTTTGGGTTATTTTTAACACCATACTTTAGGGTGTGGTTTGGCCAAAACCATAACCACACCGCACCTCAATTTTGTAGTCACATGTGCGGTGTGGTTATGGTTTTGGGTTAGTATATATATTTTTCAATCTATCATGGCCATTTACTAGTTTACTATTAATAACCATGACAATATGACAATAAATTTATTTTTATATGTGTGTGTGTGTAACAAAAAAAGTAACATAAATATATACAAGACAAAAAAAAAAAAAAATCTATGACAGATTGACAATAAACTAAAAGTACCACAAATATATACAAAACAAAAGAATAATCCATTACATTAAACTATACATAATTATACATGTTAAACAAATATAACATGTAACATAAAAATGCTTAAGTTACAACCATAAGGTCCATAATAGTGTACCAAATATACTGCTAGTAGTACCTACTAAGAGTGAGAGGGTATCAAGAGAGAAGAGTGAGAGATAGCGAAGTGAATGCGATTTTTAACTTTTGATTTTGTATTTAACCAAAAACGAAGTTGTTTTTAACGTGAAATTGGAACACACTAACACTAGATTGGCCACTTAATTCATATAATATTAAATTATTAATATATATTGAATATATATATATATATATATATATGAGTGCATTGCAGTTTATGCGGTTTTCTTATCATAAAATCAAAAACTGCACCACACAGTGCGGTACAATAACTCCATTTTGTGGGTGGTTTTAGTGCTATCATGTGGTTTGAGTGGTTATGTGAACACCCACCCTTGTCATGAGTTGTGAAATGGTATGCTAAAATATATAAAATAACTTTTTAGGTGTAAAATGAAAAAAAAAAATTAAATTAAATTAAATTAAATCAACCGATGCTAATGGGTTTGGACTTTGGACCATCATTTGTCACCCTAGAGAGAATGAAGGATAAAAAACTAGAGTAGACAAAAGGAAGTGGACGGTCACAGTGGGCTAAAGCGATTTTTTTATTTTTGGGAAGGGGAGACCCAAGCAGTTGTTATTAATCCGATTTTATCCAGTCCGAGCTTAGCCCAATCCAAGTCTCTAAGCCACGCCTCATTCATTAAATTAAAAGTACTACTTTATGGGCTTGACTTATGATAACTAGAGGCCCATATGGCCCAACATATCTAAGCTTAATAAAAGGCCCAAGTTCTTCTTTAGCTTTGGATAGTTTTGGGTTTCTTTTGTCTAACAAACGCGGAGTTTTTGTTTTCTTTTTGTTTTTTAATTCTCTAAGTTTTTCTTCTCTAGCTTTACGTATTACTTACACGTGGACATTTAATACTGCGTTTTATACTTTCATTTAGAGCAGAGCATTAAACTTCGTATTAAAATTCGTTTAAAACTTCGCATTAAACTTCGTTTAAAACATCGTTTAGAACGGTGTATTAAACTCTGACTTTGTAGAACTCTTCCGTTTATAATTGCATCAAAGCTCTCATTCTCTCTACACAGTTTTTTTGTAAATCTAACCAGTCGTCTGTCTTGTTCTTGTTCTTTTTTACTTCAATTTCATTATTGGCATGTGGTCGCATGGTAGTGATCAGGGGCGGAGCCAAGGGGGGGCGAGCGGGGTCAAGTGCCCCCCCTGACTCCTCTTTAAAATGTTTATGAGTATTGGCATGTAGAAGTCAGTAGAACTTCATGTTAAATGCCTTGCTAGTTTGCCCTTTCTGGTTTAAGAAAAAAAAGCAGAAAACAGTCTCCAAAATACCTTTGATGCTGAATAGAAAAGGGAACAGTTTCACAGCATTGAGAGATTTACGGTACTATTTAACCTACTATATCACTTTTTTGTTTAAAACATAAACTTTTATCATTTTCATTAAAAAAAAAAAACTTTTATCATTTCCCAGATTTTATGCAATATATATATATATATATATATTTTAAAGCCTAACTAATTAATGTCCTTGTACCGTACTCAAATTCAAACTCTGCGTCTAGGTTTCTACTATAAAGTATAAACCCAATTTAAATACTTTGAAGAATTAATATAAAGCAAAAAGACAGAATTCTATATATTTTTTTAAAGCAATCAAAACAATATATGTATAGTGTATACAACTTTAAAGGTATTAACACTTTTACATTGATTATTTGTTCAATTTACTACAAGGACCTAAATTAGATATCTAAATTTATGTATTTAGATTAATATAGCTTGCTTTGATTGTTACTGACTACTATATAAATTAGTTATTTTTTTTTTTGATATAAAATATATATTTGTAGTTAATTGAAATTATGGAGAATATATAGTATAATAATAAATCTTGCCCCCTCTGAATTGAAATTCTGGCTCCGCCACTGGTAGTGATGTTAGTGAGGCAGTTTAATTAAAGTCCTAAACTCATATCGTAGTTTTCATACCTTCATACTTATAATTACAAGTAGTTATATTTTGATGTAAGGTAGTGTTACTATGCATGTAAAATTTTGTGTTAATTGGATGTTATATATTATCTTTTATAAACTCACTTTTTCGTATGATTTAAAATTAAAAATAATTGAATTTTAACACTTTATGATAATACTGATTGATCTTTGATGTCTTGGTATTTTTAAATATGGTGAAGGGAAAAAGCATATGGGCAGGCATAACGATGAAATTGCTTGGGCACTGGTTTTTCGTGATCCTGAAAATCCCAAACGTTGGACATGTCCCTACTGTAATATTTCCTCTTCTGGCAGTGTAACAAGAGTTAAGCATCACTTGGCTAAAAACAACAATGCAGGTATTTCTCCATTTCCAAGGGTTCCTGGAGAAGTTCAAGAACTAGCTCGACTGCTTCTATGGTCAAAAGTTGCACTTGCACCTGAACTCAATGGTAAGAATTTAAATTGTTACAATTTTATTTTCCTAATTAAATAGTACCAATTAATTTTGGGCAACAAAATTCATTATATTGTGAGAGCGAGTACGCATATATCAGATGTATGATATATTATTCTCCATAACAAGGCCTCCAGCCATAGTATTGGCTAGCCAAAAGATTTTTCCCCTTTTCTCTTTTAAAATTAAAAAAAAAAAAAATTCAAAAAATGAAAACCATTTTTAGTTGTATTTCTCCTTAGGTTTTAAAAAGGTTTATTTGATGTATTTGCCTGACGATTTGGGAGTCAAATTAATTAACTCATATATGGAATGTCTACAGGGTTGTCGATTGGAATCAACCGGTTATGTTAATTGGATGTTATATATTATCTTTTATAAACTCGCTTTTTCGTATGATTTAAAGTTAAAAATAATTGAATTTTAACACTTTATTATGATATTGATTGATCTTTTATGTCTTGATATTTTTAAATATGGTGAAGGGAAAAAGCATATGGGCAGGCGTAACGATGAAATTGCTTGGGCACTGGTTTTTTGTGATCTTAAAAATCTCAAACGTTGGACATGTCCCTACTGTAATATTTCCTCTTCTAGCAGTGTAACAAGAGTTAAGCATCACTTGGCTAAAAACAACAATGCAGGTATTTCTCCATGTCCAAGGGTTCCTAGAGAAGTTTAGGAACTAGCTCGACTGCTTCTATGGTCAAAAGTTGCACCTGCACTTGAACTCAATGGTAAGAATTTAAATTGTTACAATTTTATTTTCCTAATTAAATAGTACCAATTAATTTTAGGCAGCTGAATTCATTATATTGTGAGAGTGAGTACACATATATCAGATGTATGATATATTATTCTCTATAACAAGGTATCCAGCCAAAGTATTGGCTAGCCAAAAGATTTTTTCCCTTTTCTCTTTTAAAATTAAAAAAAAAAATTAATTAAAAAAATAAAAACCATTTTCAATTATTTTTAGTTGTATTTCCCCATAGGTTTTAAAAATGTTTATTTGATGCATTTGCTTGACAATTTGGGAGTTAAATTTATTAACTCGTATATGGAATGTCTACAGGGTTTTCGGTTAGAATCGGCCAATTGCTGTTTCAAATCTACCAAATTCCTACATGATCTTATGAGCCCCCGCAAGTTTAGGCAGCCACCGCATTACTCCGAGTAATAATTTATAAAGAATAAAGCTTTATATTTGGAAAATTTTGTAATTCTTAAATCTGTTTGTGAGGTTGACTGTAATTCCATTTTGTTCCATTTTGTATGATCAATGAAATCGAAGTTTATCAAAAAAAAAAAAAAAAATGCCCACAAGAAGTGCTAGACTGCTAGTATGATTGGTGTGTGCATGGTTTTTTTGGTATCTTGAGACTAATAAAGGATTTTTTTTTTTTTTTTTTTTTGGTATCTTTACAGCTTTTTTCATTTCCCATATAAGTGATGTTAAAACTTTTCTAAAATAGATGGTTAACCAATGTTCTAAGGGCACTCATTAGCATTTTTTTTTTCTTTTTTCATCAATCCGAAATCTGTAGAAATAAAATAACAATCTATACATTGACTAGGACACAAACAGCACTACTTCCATTCCCAACAACAAAGTAGACTAACACAAAAACCCAATGTTTAAATAAAACAGCTCTAACAAAATATGTATATATTTTTTCCTTATACTAAATACAAAGCAGTATTCTAGAACATTAGAACCATGATAATTACAAAGAGAGAAAAATAAAACTAAGATACTGGCGCATGAATCATGATCACCCAAGGCCAGATTGCCATACCTAGTAATTGGTAAACCAAATTTAGGAAAACACTGTATGTAGCAATCCGACACCAAAGATAAATCCTGTGGCTTTGTGTGGAACAAACTGCCATTATCAACTCCTTTTCTTTAAGGGCATTTTTGGGCAGCGTCCCCAAAGTCCACAAAAGTTATTTTAAGCCCAAGGCCCATAAACAATCTACAAGAAGGCTCATTCAACTGTGAAATTAGTTCAGGCCGGAACCACAAAGTTGGCCCAAGGGCTATTAAATGGCTCACTATCCATGGGAGTAAAGGCCTGAAATTGGTCTAAACTAAAGATTGGCCCTCAAAATACAGCAAAAAAAAAACCCATGAATCATGAATCTAGGCCCACAAATCGTCCAAGCCAACAGCCCATAAATTCGATCCGTAATGAAGACCAAATAAATTCCTGGGAGTCAATCATTTTTGTTACGAATCAAATAAATAAATTTGTTTTTCTATTATTCGTTGGAACAAAAATGAAATTTAGTTTTGACCACACAAGTCAATTAATAAGGTCCATCCCAAGACCATGGACACCAACATTACATTGCCATCTAATGAGATCGGTCAACTTAGGCCCACAAAATTAACACATTTCAAAGCAATCTACTTGGAAATGTGTGAGAAAAGGCCTTTACCTATTAAAGGGAGGTCACTTTTTATAAGCATATTTTCATATGTTTTTTAGGGATTTTGTGGATTACAAGCCCCCTTTTGGGTTTCTACATTAAATAAATTTGTTTTTCATTATATGGACTAAGAACAAAAAAGAAGTAGACAATAAAGGGAAAGGAAAAACAGATGTGGATTGTTGGGCAAAAGAGTCATTTTGAATCAACTTGGCCCCACTCAAAAACTAACAAATGTGCTTGAAACACCTGTGAGCATAGTTGTTAGTATCGTATGATACATATCGTATTGTGTGTAAAATGTTTTGTATCGTATCAGCGTCTCGTAAGTATTCATGAATTGTACGATATAATGTGTATATCATATGAATTGTATCGTATAATACATAAACAAATGCTTCAAAATGAGATTTTTTTGTTAAAATTTGTACTTTTGTTTGAATCTAACAAGTTGTTAAACTTGTTTTAAACACAAAATTATTAGGTTACTTAATTTAACCTAATAAAATAACATATTCATGAGTTTTTTTTTTTTTTTTTTTTTCCTCTCTTTCTTCTACAAAATTTAGACTATACGGTACCCACTTACACTCCACTTTAATATTTACAAATTTATTTTCTACACTATGAATAAGATATTAATTGAAAATATAATTATTTTTTATTTTTGTCATTATTGTTATAAGTCTAAGAAACTAGAATGCCAAGAATAAATTTTATTAAATTATTACAATAAAAAGAACAAGAAGAGATAGTAAATGTTAATGAAGATGGAGAAAATTTTAATGAAGAAATAAGTTTGCAAAATGATAAACGTGATGATAGCATTGACTTAGATAGGGTTGATTAGCCAATATGATGAAAATTAATCATCATTTTTGGGTCATTTTTAATATATTATCACTTTTGAATTTAAACAATATGAATATGTATATTATAAACACGTGCTAGTTTGATTTATTTAGTTAGCTTGTTAAATATTATTACATAAGTGATGAGTAAATTAGTCATTAGTTAAATATACATAAAATTCATAATGAATATACCATTTATATTTGTGTGTGTGTGTATATATATATATATAATTTTTTATAAATTTTATTAAGTGTTTGTGTATCTTATGATACACCATACGGAAAAATAAAAAATCGATTCACGATACAATTCACGTTTTGACAACTATGCATGTGAGATCATTGGATAGATGCTTGATGTCATTTGTAAACATAGAAACTCATGAAAACAAAACCATATGTATAAGAGTATAAAAATCTACTTTTTCCATTTTACACACTTTTTTTTTTCAAAATACCTCATATTAAATTATTTATTTTACACTACATTTCATTAAAATATTAGTTTTTAATTTTAATTGTTTTCCTTATTCACACACAACAACCACTATCCATTCAATTCCTTCATCATCCAGATATGTAAAAAAAGAATAAAAAACTAAATGCAAAATGAATAGTATCAATGTAAATTTATATGGTTACTATGACAACAATATATTTTTACACAAATTTGCACAGCTTGATATGAGTAAATTTTTTGCTTAATTAGCTAAAATATAATATTTTTTCGATTGTACAAGCACTGCGAGTGCCCTAATAAGTTTTACCTGATACTTCATCTTTTTCAATTAAACAATGATCAATACCATTAACATAAGGTTGTGGTAATGCCTTAAATTCAACAAATTAGGATGGGATTTTACCTTTGGGGAATAAGACCATAATCAATGCATCCTTTTAAGCATGAACACTGCTCAATAATGGTAAAACTAACGCCCAATGGCTATAACTAACATTTCCCACATTAAGCAAGTTTTTAAGTGATGTTTAAGAAGCACAGAAATGGGTACCCCCCCCCTGGGGGTTATGGACGCCCATTTTTTCCGGGTTTTGTCGTACATTAGGTTCTTGGCGACGTGACTCTTGTGTGTTTGTGTATCTAGAATGGGATGTGTGTATATGAGTCCTTTTTTCTTATTTTTATTTTAGGAGTTGCCACAAACCATTAGTTTTGTATTAGGTGTGATTGGTCACCTAGATGTCTAATTCATTTTAAGTTACCTAACTAATTAAACTGAATTTTAAAGGTTCATTAATTAAGGTAAACCAAAAGTTTTTGAACCAAAGATCATGGATTTGGATGTTTGGTTACGTGTGGAGAAAGTGTTAGGCACTCCACAACGTCTATCTGAAAATACTATCTTATTTTAATTTATTCCAAACATTAACTTTTTATGAATAAATGAAATACTTGGCATTTTGATTTTTTTTTTAGGCTTTTGCAAACAATATACATGTGAGTAAATATTTAATTATATCTAGCATGCGAATAATAACTCCAACAAAATATATACAATCAAGGCATGTGAGATATATACATAAGTAACATGTGAAATATCATACAAATATACTATACAATAACATGTGAGTATCTATTTATTATATAGCTAGCATGTGAATACTAAAAACTATAAAAAACAAGTACAAGGTAATGAAAAGAGAGGGTTGGAAGAATGATACCTTTCTGTCATCCACCATTTTCTCATTTTTTTTGGTTCATTCAAAAAGATGACAAAAGGAAATTTGTTAGTGCCAAGCATGTTAGGGACAAATGTAAGCTTATGAGGTGTTCGAGGAGTCAAGAAAGTGAGCCATGAATGCAAATTCACAAACTACACCTATTCTAAGAAAAACTTGGAAATAAAAAGTTACAACTTTAATTTTATTATTTGGCAAAACACATTTTTCTTGGAAAACATTTTTTTTTTTTTTTTTTTACGTCGTAAAGTTGTTTCATAAGCATTTATTTTTTGGAAACCTCTTTTCGAAAACATGTACTTTTTGAAAGAAGCAACCCTCTTTTTGAAAACCTTTTTTTTTTTTAAGAACATTTTTGACATATTAAAAAAAAACACTTTTAAAAACACATTTTTTATGAAAAACAAAACGTTTTTGAAAATACTTTGGAGAAAATTTTATGAAAAGCCTTTGAAAACCTTTGTTTTTATTTTGAAGTTTCGGCCCTCTTCTAAATAAATCTGATTTTATTATTATTTTTGAAAACAGATTTTTGGTTTTTTTAAAAAAAGGGGATTTTGAAAACAGTTTTTTGAGAAAAACAGGTTTTTTTTAACTGTTTTGAAAACAGTTTTTTTATTTAGAAAATTTCGGATTTCACCCAAAAAAATATTTTTATTTTAAATGCACCTTTGAAAGCGATTTTGAAAAGAAGCATTTGGAAAATACTTTTATTTATTTATTTTTTTTATAACTTTTGAAAACATGTGTTTTATTTTTCTAGTGTTTCGATTTCCCCTTAAAAAGATTTTTTTTTTTAACTTTCTCTCTTTTTTTTTTTTTTTAGAGGAAAGGGAAACATAAAGAACAGGTTTTGTTTTTAAACTTTTAAAAACAAAAGAAATTTAAAAAAAAAAAAAAAAACCCCTTTTTGAAAACGACTTTATTTTTAGAAAGAGGTGAAAAGAGATTTTAGAAAAAGTCTTTCTTAAAATAGTGTGTAGCACGGTTTTGAAATCCAGTCCATCTAAAGAACCGAATAAGAGAGAGAACCGAATAAGAGAGAGGTTCAAGGTTTTTAAGGTTAGACCGATTTTGAATTGAGATTGAACCGTGATATGTCATAATTTATTTGATAATTATTTAAAATATAATATATATATATATATATATATATTACATTAGTAAAATTTGAAAATTTAACTAAAATATTTCAAATAAATATAGAAATTTATTTTGCAAATATACGTTTTTCAACCTAAGATTTATGGTGAATTTATTATAGAATTAACGTTGCTTTGAATATTAATCGAATACAAGAATTTATTGTAAAAATATTATAAAAATATTATGTAAAAATATCATTATCTTAATTTCTAACCCAATACAAATTTAAGGATTGAGATCCCATGCAATACCTAAGGTATTGCATAGGTTGCAATATATAGTTTCAATCCCAACCATTGCTTTTATCCAACGCATATCAAATCTCGCGTGACACCCATTTTCTACAGTTTCTCTACTCTCTTCTCTTCACCTTTCAGCTACCTAAAATTTAAATAATAATATAAAAAACACTTTCTCTTTCTTCAGATCTTACTCTACCCAAAATTTAAAAACTCTCCCTTCCATCGATCACACCAATGCTGAATCTCCATGACTATAGTTAGCAGCCACCACGTCCCACACCTCCACTGCCGGCGGTAGTTTCGGTCTCTCCTTAGTGACCGAAACCCCTTAGAGTTTTGTTTAGTGACTAGGTTTCCTTTTTGAGTATAAAGCTTGATGATTTGTTTGGGTTTAAAATATTAGGGCTTTTGGGTATGATCGAATGTGTTTTGATTAAGTATTTGCTTGCAGTTGTTTTGTGGTGTTGTCTTTGACATCAGCCTAGAAATTATGCTGCTTGGTCATGAACTCATGATGTATGCTAAAAAATCATTATGAAATTTCTCTTTTTTTTCCTAATTTTTCTTTAGGTATCTGTATCTTTTCTAAATTTGGATTGACTATGCAAATGGGTATTTGTTGGTGAAAAATATATTTTGTTTCTTGTAGTTCATTTTAAAGATATAAACTATGGCTCTTGATAGGTAATGAGGTACAATGTTTGTGAGCTTGGAATAATGATTATTTGTTATGTACAACTGGTTTTCTAAGCTAAATTGCCACTCACACTTGTATTTGTGAGCTAATTCTTGGTCAAAGTTTATTTAACAACTTATGTGACACGACTATTGTTATGGCTGGAGTGTTATGCTCTCACCATAATGTTGTGATGCATTGATCCTGACAAATATATTGACCTGCTATTTAGAAACCATTCAGGTTCATAGCTTGGACATTTGATAATTTATGCTTTATTTAGAACCCTGCTCAGTTCAACAACTACAGTTGCCTATTATCTCCTAAGTACCCAGAGGCATTAGGAATCTACTTGAGGCTATATACATACATATATATATACACACACACATTTTACCTCTTCTTTCTTTACTCACTACCTTTTGTCTTAAGAATTAAAACTATATTATTGCTGGACATTGGTTGTAAGAGCATTCACATCCAATTTCTACCAAAAATTCTATTTTTTTTTTCTTTTTGGGGGAAATTGGGATAGTAAAATAAACTAGGAAGAACTATTACAAGCAACAAAAGGAACCACCCTGGTCCGAGCTGTCCCCAGAGAATCAGCTAACAAAAAGAGGGTTACAATAGGGGGAGGGGATTCAAAACAATTACAACCAGACGATGAAGTAGCTCCCAACTTTGCTAAGGCATCAGCATAGCAATTTGCCTCTCTATAGCAGTGAATCATCCTAGCCTGAGGCAGCTGCAGCAAAAAATCCCTGCAATCATCAACAAGAACTGAAAGGTCCCCATTAGTAGTGAAATTTCTAGAAATTAAAGAGATTGCTGCAGACGCATCAAGCTCCACTTCTACAGCCTGAGCTTGCAATTCAACACAAAGAGCTAGCCCTTCCCTAAGAGCAAACAACTCAGCAGCTAAACTGGAAAAAGCATTTGTTGGTTTCGCAAACCCTGTGATTCATAGCCCATTACTGTCTCTTATCAAACCTCCACACCCAGCTATACCACTGTCACCCACCACATACCCATCCATGTTCAGTTTAAGCCACCCTGAACCTAGTTTCAACCATCTCACCTCCTTAGAAGTGTTACTCTTGTTATCACCTAAGCCTTTCACACAATAGAAATACTCCCTGACTTGCATCTCAACAGTCCTTAAGAGGCACGGGTTCACAGCTTGCTGCTTAAACACCCTTAGATTACGATGAAGCCCTAAGTTCCAAATCCCAAGCAGAAAAAAAGTGCACCATGGGTAGTCTCTACTTTCTGCCTTAAGCAAGCTTTTAGCGTTGGCTGTAATCCAGCTCTCAAGGTCAAAAGTAAAGGAATTTAGGAGAGTTTGAGGGCATCTGGCAGAATTCCCAAACACCTTTGCTGCATGACAGTCTCTCAGAACATGCAGGATATCTTCACAAACACTGAGGCAGACGTCACATCCACCTAAACCAGCAATGCCTCTTTGGGTAAGGATGCTTTTGACCGGTAAACTATTGTGTAGACACTTCTAGAGAAAAACTTGGATCTTTGGAGGCATGTTTAGTTTCCACAACCAATTCCCACGAAAATCCAGGCTTTCAGGGTTCTCACCAATGGCCAACAAGTAGGCATTATTTGAATCAAAGTCTCCATTTGAGTTAGAAATCCAGCTAAGTTGGTCCTCTCTCTAGGAGATTCTTCGCAGGGGGGTGGCTAGGATGGTACTTCGAATACTGCCATTGAAGTCGAAAGACAACTTGCCCAAATCCCAACTCTCATTGACCATCACATCCTTAACAACTCTTCCTCTCCTCTGATCAGAGGTCCTTCGATCAGGGATCGAATGGTGCCAGTGTTTAGCCATTTGTCATTCCAAAAGCTCAAATTACTGTTGCTGCCAATACTCCACTTTGTACCCTTCTCACACACTCTAATACCCTTGGTTACTGCTGCCCAGATTCTTGATTTAGCCCTTTTACTAGGCTCAGCCCTTCTCCGGTATTTGATTTTTAGTACTTCTGCCCATTTCGCAATATTGGAACTTTCCATTCTCCAACATAATTTTGCGACCAAGGCCAAGTTTCTCCCTTTAGCTTCCTGCAAACCCAGCCCACCTTTAGCTTTAGGTTTCGTTACCTTGCCCCAATTTACCAGATGCATCCTCTTTTCCTCTTCAGTGGATCCCCGAATGAAGTTTCTATTAATTCTGTCTAAACCATTGAGTACTCTGCTTGGGAGGACACAACCTTGCATGACATAGGAAGGCATAGCTAGGAGAAAAAATTGTGAAAGAGTAATCCTCTGCCATACTTTATCATTTATACCATAATATTTTACAATGCATGTAACATCTCAACTTTCATTTTGCTATTCAACTCATTAAAATAATATATACTACTCAATAAAATAATATAATCCAATCTCTGTCTCTCCCTTTTTCTTTTCCTCACTGTCTCTCTCTTTCAACCACCCATTACCATCACCTCTGCCACAAGAAACCCACCACCACCGATAAAAAAACCCACCTCTACCACCAAGAACAAAACCCATAAAATCCACCACCACCACCTCCACCCAAAAAACTAGCACAACAACAACACAAAAAATCAAACAAAAATCCTCCACCACCATGGAACCAACACAAAAATTCAAATAAAAATCCACCACTACCACGGCAACAACACATTAAAAAAAAAAAAAATCAAAGAAAATTCCACCATCACCATGGCAACAACATTAAAAAAAAAAAATCCACCACCACCACGACAAATCCACGGCAACAACACACCCACCACCACCACCATGGACAGAAACCCACAAAAAAAATCAAAGAAAAATCCACATTAGAACCCATTAGAACCCACTGGAAATCAAACCCATCAGAATCCACGTTGAAACCCCACATCAGAACCCATGCCGAAAATCCACATCAGGTCCATGCTAAAAATCCATATAGATCTCGCCAAGCCGTGCCCACATCGTGACCATGCTGTGACCACTCTGAATCCAACCCAGCATCGGTGGCAAGCTTTGAACAAGAGAGAGAGAGAGAGAGATGTGAGAGAGGGAGTCGAATTGAGAACTGAATAAAGAGAGAGAATCAGAGAAAAAAGAAAGGGAGAAGTAGAACTGAGTGAGAATTAGAGCAAAAAAAAAAAAAAAAAGAGAGAGGAAGAAGTAGAACTGAGTAAGAATCAGAGTAAAAAAAGAGAAAAAGAAAGGAAGAAGTACAATTAAGTATAGGGGTGTCCACGGTCGGGCCGGGTCAAGTTTGTGCCTAACCCGGACCTGACCCGAATTATTCAAGTGGAGGAAAATGTGGCCCGAAACCGACCCGGAGAGGTGGTCGGATTTTTTGGTTCGGGTCTCATCAGGTCGGTTTCAGGTTTATCACAAGGGAAGAAATCTGGCTGGATACGACGAAATCTAGCTAGATTTGGCGAGATCTTGCCGAAATCTGGCTGGATCCGTCGAGATCTGGCCTAGATTTCGTTGAATAACGACGAGATCTTGCTGGATCTGGTCAGAAAATCGTAATACTTCACCAGAAAGATAAAGGATTCGGTTTGAGTCGGGTGTCACGGGTTTGGAAACCAAAAACCGACAACCGACCCGCATGGGGTCGGGTTAGCTTCGTCGGAACCCGCGTCCGACCGCCGGAGTCATCGGATCGGGTGGAATCGGGTTGGATGCCGGCAGGTTGAGCGAATCTACGGGTTTGATGGACAGTCCTAACTGAGTGGCTGAGAGAGAGAGAAAAGTAATATAATATTATATACAAGATGCTACAATACCATCATAAAAGTAAGATAATACTATAGCACTATTGTAAAAATTTTTACAATTAGAAAACTAGATAATGAGGTGTTTTGGGGTTTTGATACTAAATATTACAAACCTATGGCATTTGCACCTTACATCCAAAATAATATTCCTTTCTTTTCTTCCCTTTTGCTAACAAAAGGTTTCTTAGAAACATATTAATTAATATTTTCCAACCTGTACATTATGTGTGGAAAAGTATTTTGTCTCAATTACATTTCTCTTTTTGGGTACATTTCACTAGAGCTGTTTTGTAATTTATGATTATAGATTACAGGGCACTTACATATGTAATAGTATGGGTGTTTCTGTGTAAGGTTTGGTTTTATTATTAATTTTTTTTGGGGGTGGTGGGTGTTGTTTGTGTGTTTGATTAAAAAACAAAAATCTTTATTGATTTATAATTGAAGTGCATCATTTGCCAATAAGGCAGAAAAGGCACAATGGCAGATCTTCAAGCCAAACAACATGTGAACAAATTCCATTGCTAGAGGAATGATCAAGTGCATAGACCCGCAAAATCTGAAATAATTTTGATGAAAATGTCATACTAATTATGTAGCCTAATTTCAAAGTGATGATGCTAGGATAGTCCAACAAATAATGATCATTCCAAAACACAAGGCTGCAAAGCACCCTTAGTCAAAGATGAAATAGAAGGGTGAAGGGGAGTTGTTTTGAACATTTAGTAACAGGGGAATTGGTAAAGTCATTGGATAAGGCTTTACATTTTGGTGATCAAAGTAATTTAGTGGAATGGATTTGTGGTGTCTTGGATAACAACAAATTGACAAAAAAAAAAAAAAAATTATATATCTCTCTTCCTTCAAATCTTTCTGGTTCTCTCAAGTCCAGCCAAGGCTAATCTCCTTACCAGCACACCATTGTTGCTAGAGGTGCTTATCACTGGTGTTAGTCTGACGACCTTCTAGTCTCTACCTTGACTGTGCTCCAATAGATCAGCCACACCAGTGTCAGTCCAACCTGTGTTTTATTTTTCTAGTGTTTTGGGGTTCCCCTTAAAATTTTTTTTTTTGAAAAATTTCTCTTTTTTTTTTAGAGGAGAGGGAAACATAAAGAAAAGGTTTTGTTTTTAAACTTTTAAAAACAAAAGACTTAAAAAAATTTTAAAAAAAAAATTTTCAAAAAAAACTTTATTTTTAGAAAAAGCCTTTCTTAGAATAGTGTGTACCGTGTAGGGGAAATGTTTACCCAATCATTTTACTTTATGGCACGTTATTAACAAGAAAAGTAAAGAGACAACAACAAAATAAAGTGCAGAAAAATAAAGCTTAAAAAGTAAAGAGCATGAAATTTAAATGGCAAGGATGTAAAGACTTGGAATTTAAATGAAATAAAAGTATAGACTTGTAAAGTTTATTATAAATATATATTTTTAAATTTTCCCTTAAAATAGATTTTAATCTCTTTCAAGCCTTATGGATTTTTCAACATAAAGAAGTGGGAGTTCTAAGTCATCACCACTCTTATGAGACATACCCATATTGTGCTCTAATGGAGGTTTAAAAACCATTTAAGGGGTAGTAGAAAATCTTTTTTTTTTAGGTGTCTAAGTATAATGTACATGCATACATATATATATATATATATATATAAGAGCAATAAATAAGAGCACTAACAATAAGGTTGCTAAAATGACTAAATAGTCATTTTAGCAACCAAAACACCAAAAGCATATACTATAGCAAAGAAGGTAAAGTTAAAAAAATTTGAGTGATATCTAAAGTGGGCTGCTAAAGATAACAGACCACTATAGCTGGATGGTATAAGAAAAAAAAATATTTTAATCCCACACGCACAAAGCTCTCTCTCTTTCTCTCTCACATGCAAACAAACAACTCTGCCTCTTTCCCTCTTTCACTCTACCTCTCCATCTCTTTCCTTTCTGACCTTTCTAAGCAGTGATAAATGGGTTAGAAATCAGTGTGAGGCATGGGCATGCGGTGGGGTTGAGATCGATGTGCGACGGTGTGTGGTGGCTATTGAGATTGGTGTGTGTTGGCATTTAGGTTTCGACATTTAAGATTAGTGGTTGTTGAGATCGGCGTTTGGTGTTTGATGGGTTTTGGCTATTAAGATCGAAGATTTTTGGTGGGTTTCGGGGTTGTAGGTTACTGGATTTCAGGGGTCGTTTGGCGAAGATGGTGGTGGTGGTGGTGGGTCGTTTTCCTGGTGGTGGTTTGTGGTGGGTAGTGGCTGTGCGATTGAGATTTAGTGGTGGATTGGATTTGGTAGTGGTTGAGATTTTGTGATGGTGGTGGAAGAGGAAGGTGGATGGGTTTTGTGATTTGGAAGAGGAAGGCCAAAGGTGATGGCTGGGTCTGTGGTTTTGTTTTTTTGCTTTTTTTTTTTTTTTGGGTGGTGGGTTGTGGTTGACATTGTAGTGGTTGTGGCTAGGGGTGTCCAAGGACTCGCATAACCCGACCCGCCCGTCCGAAACCGCCCGGACCGAAGGTCCACGGGCGGCTCCGAACCCACCTACGGTCGGTCATGGATTGAAAAGTGCACAACCCGAATTTTGCGGTTCGGATCCGGGTTTCAAAATATTTCATCCGGAAAACCCGAACCGACCGAATTAGTTATAATAAAAAAATAAAAAGTAGACTTGACAGCAATGTAGCCGTTCATCAGGTCAGAAGACTCAGAACAGAACAGCTCACATGCCTTCAGCCTTCCCACTGCCCAGCCCGAGACCCAAAGCTCACACCTTCCCAACACCCGCATCAGCCGTTCATCACAAAATAAAGTTTAAAATGAATGGTATTGATGAAGTCAAACTGACCTTGATATGACCGGTTACAGTAGCATCAAAACATAATTTAAATCAACGGTTAGAATGTAAGATGAAAAGGAAATCTAATGGTGGTAAGGAAATGGGAAGGATATGAATGAATCAATGATATCTCTCAGCCTCTCACAAGTCACAACACGCACAACTTGTTCAGTCTCCACTCTTCTTCAGTTCGTAGCTTCAGAGACAGACACCCACACCCACACCCCTAAGGCCCTAATGGACATGGCTTCTCATTCACGCCTCCGCCTTCCCTTTTCACTCTTCCTCATCTCTTCAGTCTTCATTTCTTTAGTCTCAGTCTCTCGGTCCTTTGCTTGCTCTCTCAAACCCTCTCAAACTCTCACAATCTCACACTCTATAAAGTCTAAACCGTTTCCCCAAATCCAAAATTCCAAACCACCTTTTCTCCAATTAGAAACACTAAGCCAAACCGTATTGGTTTCAATTTGTTTAACCAAACAAAACCCACGAGCTTCATTCAAACCCACGAGCTTCATTCAGTTCTGATCAGAAAAAGGATAAACTCATTCTTTTTCGGCTCATCTTCAAGAGGTTTTTTTCTCTTGCTTTTCTTTCTTTTAATAAATTTTTATACTTTCTGTTTATTAATCAATTAATCGAGCCTTCTAATAAACACCAGGCCCTGAAATTATTTTTCGTCTTTTTTATTTTATTTTTTATAATATAATTCAATTTTGATTCTTTTTAAATTTATGTTAATAAAAGTTTTTTCTTTTCTTCCTTCTGGGGGACCGGGGGTATTTGATTTTGAGAGAGCTTGTTGTATTCTATGTTTTTGATTCTTCAAAAGAAATTTTTGCGCTATTATTTAGGTTTATAATTAAATAAAAAAATTGGGTCTTAGTTGTTTATATGCCAGATACTTCAAATATATAGATTTTTATTTTACTTTTATTCTGTGTTCTTTTCTTTATTTGATCCTGTTTTAATATCATACAGGATTGAAAGCTGACTCCAAGTATCATTACCTGCTCTCAAGTTTGAAAGCCATACACCCACGGTTTTCTTCAAGGTATGGTTTTTGCTTTCCTTTGTAATTTGTATTTAGTAAAAAAAAAAAAAAAAAGGTAGTGAGACTGACTGGTGATTGTTCATTTGTTTGATATTTCTTTTTACAAAAGGGGCAGGGTAATTTAAATGATAAATAGAATGTTGAAAGGGAAACTATTGAATGTAATTCATTAGAGTTGTTTTTAAAGTTTTAGAACATTTACCTTGCTTTGTATGAGAAGATTGTTATGATGTGATTAGTAGAATGTTGAAAGGGAAATTATATGAGAAGATTGTTATAATGTGAACAAAGTTGATTTAACATTTTGGTTATAGCATCTTATGGAAGTTTTAGTTTACTTTGCTTCGTTTTTAACACATTTGACACAAGTTTTAGAACATTTACCTTGCTTTGTATGAGAAGATTGTTATGATGTGATTAGTATGATCATGCAATTTGTCACTGCTAAGAAGAGATCTGTGATCTTGCATGTCCCTAATTAATTTACTTCATTGAGTTATCTGTGATCATTCTTTCTAATAATCTCTTTTGATTATGTTTATTAAAATGTTTGCTTCTAAGATACTGGTTTTCCTTTTTGGTGTGTGTGCTTATTATTTGTTATTATTATTATTAAAGCTATTAATTATACTTGTTACTTTAGTTTGCTAATATGTATTTTTGTTTTTTTAGGTCATGGAAACCAACACTAATGAACCCTCTGTCCAAACATCAGCTGCTACAGAAGATGATGGTGCTATTCCCACCCAAGTTGAAGATTCTGCTGCTACCCAAGCTGCTTCCGAAGCTGAAGCGGCTGCTGCTTCTGAGTTGCCCCCAGTTTCACCATGCCAAGTGAGTATGACAGCTCCTGTTAGTGGTAGTTGTAGTGGTAGGAAAAAGTCTGTTGTTTGGGGTCACTTTGAAAAAGTAAAGATAGGTGAGGGTGATACTAGTAAGACTAAGGCTATCTGTAATTATTGTCAAAAATCTTATAATGCTGATAGTAAGAGTTGTGGTACTAGTAATTTGTTAGCTCATCTGTCAATATGTCCCAAGAACCCTAATAGAGAAGATGTAGTTAGAGGGCAGAAAAATTTAGCTTTTGTACCCAAAAAGGATGGGGAAGACGGATTCCACCTTGTGTCAACATCCTTTTCTGTTGAGGCTTCTAGAAAGGCATTGGCCGAAATGGTTATAATTGATGAGTTGCCTTTTAGGTATGTCGAGGGGTATGGGTTTAAGAAATTTGTTAGTACCTTACAACCTAAGCTTAAATTAAAGGATATCCCATCTCGTCAAACTGTGGCTAGGGATGTGATTGGCATTTATAATAGTGAGAGAGAGAAGCTAAGGAAATCCTTGAAGGGTTGTAGGGTGTGTCTCACTACGGACACATGGACTTCTATTCAAAATTTAAACTATATGTGTCTGACTTGTCACTTTATTGATGATGCTTGGAAATTGCATAAGAGAATTCTAAATTTTTGTCAAGTTGAAGATCACAAGGGGGAGACTATAGGTAGAAAGATTGAGATGTCATTGCGTGAGTGGGGTATTGATGGGATATTTACCTTGACAGTAGATAATGCTAGCTCAAATTTAGCAACAATTAAATTTTTGCAAAGGGTGACTAAAGATTGGAATGGGGCAGTTTTAGGAAATGAGTACATGCACATGAGGTGTTGTGCCCATATCCTAAATCTCATTGTGGGGGAGGGATTAAAAGAGATAGATGCATCTGTTGCTAAGGTGCGTGAAGCTGTGAGGTATGTGAAATCCTCACCCAATAGAAGTCAATCTTTTAGGAGTTTTATGGAGAGGTTAGGCATGGAGTCTAAGAGTCTTCTCAGTCTAGATGTACCTACTAGGTGGAACTCAACCTATATCATGTTAGAAACTGCTGAAAAATTTGAGAAAGTGTTCCTCCGAATGGATTTTGAAGATGATGGTTATTCGTCGTACTTTAGGACCAAGGAAGATGGTGGTGGTTTGGGGTCTCCATGTATGACTGATTTCCAAAATTGTAGGGCATTTGTGACTTTTTTAAGGCTGTTTTATAATGCAACAAAGAAATTTTCTGGTTCATTGTATGTTACTTCAAATGTCTTCTATGATGAGATCTTTGTTATTCAAGAGAGTATATCCAATTTAGTTAAATCCCAAAACACACTCTTGAAAAGCACAGCCACAAACATGCAAACTAAGTTTGAGAAGTATTGGGGGGAAGGGGATAAAATTAATCCTCTTTTGTATGTGGCTGTGGTCTTTGATCCACGAAAAAAATTGAGGTTTTTGAAGTTTTCATTTTCTGAAATTTATGGGAATGCAGTTGCAGAAGTGATGGTTGATAAGGTGAAAGACCTTTTGTTTAAGTTGTATAATTTTTACAATTGTATTCATTCACCAAATGTGCAAGATCAAAGTGGGAGTGAGAGGACAGAATTAGAAACTGATGCTAGTGATCCATATGTGATGGTTCACTCGCGATATGAACGTTTTTTGCAAGTTGAGCAATCTGTAGGTTGTAGTAATGAGCTTGAGAGGTATTTGGCTGAAAACTGTGATGGTAGAAAGGATGAAAATTTTGAGATATTGGAGTGGTGGAGGGACAATTGTAATAGGTACCAAGTGTTGTCTAAAGTAGTTAGGGATGTGTTGGCTGTGCCAGTATCTACTGTTGCATCTGAGTCAGCATTTAGCACTGGAGGTCGAATTGTTGATCCATTTCGAAGTGCACTATCTCCTCTCATGGTTCAAAACCTTGTATGTTCACAAAATTGGCTTCAAGCCACAGTTCCAATTTCTCATCGCCAGTCAAGGGATGATGTTGAGGCATTGGAGGAGGAGTTACTTAACTTAGGTAATATACTAAATTCTGAAACTTAGTGTATTAATTTTATTGAATGTCTCAAGTATTCAAGCAAAATTTAATCTATTGTGTTTATTTCCTATTATTTTCTAGTTTTAAGTCAACAACCAGCAAATACTTGCTCAAGCAAGGGTTCCACTTCAAGCAAACGACCCTTGATTAGCATTGATGATTAACCAGTGATTAGGTATGATTCTGCCTTTATAGCCCCTTACTATTATATACTTGTTTTCCTTACTAGTTGGTCTTGTACTAGGTACTAAATAACTAATGTATTATTTGTTGAATTTTTCTTGTCTATTGTAGGTGGATGGTATTTTATTTTGTAAAGAAGGCAGCATTTTGGGAATATTTTGGAAGATTTTTTGGACATATTGCTTTTCTAACTTGTAACAATACTCAACTGTCAATACTTATAGAAAAGAAATCTTAGTTCATAGGTTTTCTTTTCTATTAGTTATAGACTTATAAACTATAGAGTAGTCATTCAATGCTTTGGAAAAGCTATTTTTTGGAAATACATATGGTATTTGATTGTTGTAATTAATTATATAGCTTGGAACTTTGTATAACTATCAAGCTTTCTGCCTTATGGGTTACTGCCCAAAGAACTTGCAGTGATTGCCTTTATGTTACTAAGTATATATATCTGTTGGATTATTGTTGGAATATTGCAGTATACTGAGTAGTGAGTATAGTATTATTTGTTGTGTTAAGCAGTTTACTGCCCTGAGCAGGTTATATGGGTGTTAAGCAGTGCCCAGGAGTTTATACATTGTTTAACAGATTATATATTATTTTGTGTGTTTATTTTTTGTTTTTAATGTGGGAAAGATTATGTATTGGGAATTTGGGATTGATAGGTGCTTCTTATTCCAGATCATAAGTGACTAAAAAATAAGAGACTTTTCTGTGTTGTGTTGAGTTGATCACAGGTGATAAAAAGAGTAAAGCTTTATTTGGGCCTTTTGATTTGTCCTGATTGATGGCCCAATAGGTCTAGTTTTGATAAGCAGGAAGCTCTACTAAGCACTACTTAGTAAATTAAGTAAAAAGGCCCATTTCTGTAAGGCCCAAAAGGCCTTTTTTGAAAATAAATTAAGTAAAAAGGCCCAAAAAAAAGTATTTTCTGTAATTTTAACTCTGTCAAAAAGTCCGGCCCAATTTGAGGCCCAGACCCGTGAAACCGATGACTCCGACCCGGATAACCCGAATACCCGATATATCGGATCCGACCCGATATTCGGTCGAATACGGATCCCAAATCCAGGAAACCGATTCAGCCGGGTCGAGTTCGGTTTGGGCCTAAAACCGACCCGGCCCGACCCGTGGACACCCCTAGTTGTGGCTAGTGGAGCGGTGGTAAGGATTCTGATTTACAGAGGATGTAGGTACTGGTGATGATGGTTTTGAGTGGATTGTGTTGGCTATTTACTGTATTGAATATATTAATTTATTGTGTTGTTTATATTATTTTAATGTGTTGTTTACTGTATTGATGTTGGATGTATTGTAAATTGAGTTGTTAAAATAAACAAAGTGACTTTTTGAGTTGCTAAAAGCTAGGGGAGGCAATTCGTGTTCACGTATTGGATTCGTGTCATGTCAACTCATGATTATTCGACTATATAGGTCAACACTAACTCGACATGTTTATTAAACGGGTCAAGATTCTTTAGCCCTAACACGACCATTTATTAAACGAGTTAGTCGTGTCGACCTGTATATCAGATTTTATCAAAATGAAAAAAAGAATTTATGAAAACATAGACAAATAAATATTTTTAATATAAAATTCAGAAATAACGAGTAACTGCATCACAAATAGTCATTCAAAATGCATATCCCAATATCACAAATAATCAATCACAATATGTCAAAGAAAATAAACCACAACAACGTAGCTAGGGTTTTTCTTTTTATACTTGGAGTGAAACACTTAACCCTACACGTCATATGGGCTTGGGCTGGTTTGAGTCCGCAGAAAATTGTTGATCCACGATTCTCGATCAATCGAGTCTAATTTTTGATCAATCGAGCCTTGCAGAAATTGAATAGTAATTTCCTGCAATTACTCGATTCCAAACTTACATTAAACCAAACTTTGAGCAAGTCTAAACCTAGACTAAATGTTTTGATCATGGTTTGCCAACATATACAAATTGAAGTTCTAATACATTAGTTCCTAAAGTCTTTGAACCTAACAATAAATAATTTAGGACACATGGCGCAAAATGGAACATAGTTGCTTTTCCTTTCTAGGTTCCTAACAGTGAGGAAACCACAGTCAAGAAGGTCATAGCACAAAACAACTACACCAACCAGTGCCTACTTGTAATAGGAAAACAGCTTGATAGGATTGAAGATCGGGTAGAAAACAAGGTTATCCTCTAGCTAGGAAACCCTAGCAACCGATCCCCTCTTTAGAGAAACCCCTAGTCAAACTTCCTACCACTAGGCAAACCAGCCTTAGGTCTAAGGACAAAACAACCTTAGAAATTGTTACCCAAAAGCTCGAGGAACTTGTGAAGAAGGAACCAGTCACCCCTTCACCCAGTAAAGCTCCCCAACTCAATGTCTTAGACATCCACACAGCCTCTAGTAGTTTTAGTCAAGCCTCCCAAGATCTGACAAGGAAATACAACAACTAGAAAACCACTTTTGAAGTTTATAGATGAATAAGCTTCATCTTCCCAAAGTAACCCCAACTAGCCTAACCAAGAATTGGTATCCCAGACCAATACCCCCTGACCTCCAGTTCGAGGAAAGGAATGTTAGCAACCAATTCCTAGTGTCTTCTGGTAAACTCTATGAATGGAACATAGATGGCTTATCAGAATAGGAAATCCTGAACAAGATCCAGCATATGACCATGATAGCCAATAACTACCTAAATGAAGGATGTCCCCACACAGAGGTCATAGAGCTCATAACTTTAGGATTCACAGGAAACCTTCTACAATGGTGGAACAACTACCTAACAGAAGAGTCTAGAGAAGACATCAAGAATGCAATCCAAAAAGATGAGGAAGGAACCCCCATCTTTGACGAACGCATAGGTAGAGGTATTCCTGACGGAGTAAATACCCTGATCTATATGGTCATGAAACACTTCATAGGAAAACCCAGCAACATCACATCTAGGATTTACAACCAATTGAGTAACCTTAGATGTAAGACCCTTGATGACTACCAGTGGTACGAAGATGTCTTTACCACCAGAGTCATGCATAGAAGGGATTGTAACTCTCCATTTTGGAATGAGAGGCTTATCAATGGCTTACCCATACTCCTTGGCAAAAAGGTCAAAGAAACCCTTTGCAATCCCTTAGGTGTCATAGATTATGACAACCTAACCTATGGAGATATCTCTAGCACAATCCACAGTGAAGGAATGAAGATGTACAGAGATTTGAAAATCTAAAGCCAAGCCAGTAAGAGAAAAGCCAAGAACGAAGTAAGGAACTTCTGTACACAGTATGGTTTACACTCTGTTGGCAAGAGAAAATCCAAATACAGAGGAAAGGAATCCTCTAAGAAATTTCGTAGGAAAAGAACAGCGTCCAAGTATTATAGAAAACAAAAGTTCAAGGATAATGATTTCTATAAGAAAGGAAAGAAGTCCACACCCAAAGCATCAGGAAAATGCTTCAACTGTGGAAAAAGAGGTCATTTTAGGAAAAAACGTAGATGTAAGGCTAGAACCTTTATCAATACTCTAGTTAGTGACCAAACTGGCAAGGATGAGATCTTGAAACTCTTAGAACTTGACCACTCGGATAGTGAGTCTCCCAGTAGTTCTAGTGACCAAGAGATCCACCAGTTATAATAGTCATCCTCCTCCTCTAGAGCCTCCTCTAGTACCTCTAGTGGTTCGGATGCACCTATCCCATGCAAAGATAGTTGTTGTAGGAACGAGACTATCAATGTTCTCAGTAAGCATGAAAAGCTCATCTTAGATCTCATAGAACAAATCGAAGACCCAGTTATTAAAGCTCAAAGGTTTAGTGAATTCCACAAAACCTTAGTTAGGGAAACCAGTAAACCCGAACCAAGGATTTAGGAACCCAAGGTAGACTTAGAAAAGATCTACAATAAGTTTACCAAAAGCAAGAAGGAAGTTATGGTCAACGACCTTCAACATGAAATCAAGGAAACAAAAAAAGGGGGGTAAGTTACAGGCAAACAGGGAGGCCAACCAGAGCCATGTGTTTACAAGATAAAAGGCCGACTGAGGCCATCTGGTTACAAATGTAAAAACCGACTAGGGTATTACAAGTGTGAACTAGGGTTGCCATCTAATTTACAAGACTAAGGGTTGTAAAGAAGAGGCTGTGAAGTATTGAACTTCTGAGGTGAACCTCTAAGGTGTTTTTCCTAAAACTGGACCTACTGAAGACTGGAACTTAAGCTTCATTTTATAGGCTGGAGGGAGCTTTGGATCCTTTGTCTTGATTACTGAAATTCCAAAGAGTAAAATGCTTTTACTAGGGGTGAAAACCTTTTCCACTGAAAGCAAATAGTACTTTTGGAATATAGTGCTGAATAATGTTCATGAATAGTAACCATTACTGTTCATGAATAGTATCTTGTCTTTTGTTTGTATACGGTTGCTATGTCTCGAAACTATTCATCAACAGTGATTGGTGCTGTAGATGAATAGTGACCTGTTCAAAATACTAACTGTACATCAACAGTATCTGGTTCTGTAGATGAATAGTAGCCTATTTGGAAGTTGATCTGAATAGTGACTGGTGCTATCCATAGTTAACTTAATCGCTATCCAAATTGTAACCATAAGGATCTTGAGAGTCTTAGAAGGGGTCAAAAGGAAAACGACTGGTTGAAGCTTTTGAAGAGGCAGGAGAAACCTTTTCTTCTAATTCTAATTGTTCTAATTGGAGGAGCAACTGCTGTGCAAAATCTTTTAATTCCTTGCTAGATTTTAAAGTGACCTGGATGGAGTCTAGGCTAGATTTAGATCTTGATTACTGAGCATTGGCTCACTGAACTGGAGGAGGGAAGTCTTTATGTAGCTAACTGATGACTTGATCAATCTTAAAACTATCCCACCATTTTACTGAGAAATTTCTATCTAATAAATTGCCATTGATCTCATAATTCCACATACTAATCCAGTGGATCTTGTACATGACCGTCATATGCAAAATTGCTGGAAACTGGGAACCATGATTTGAGGCTTGAAATCTAGAGCCAAAATACTTGAGTGCATCTTGTAAAGGTTTAGGAAAAATCTAGGGTACTAAGCCAAACATTTCCTACCACTTAAGGAACCACGAAGGTATCAGACTGGAGCACTTCTTGTTAAACATTAAGAACCATGAATGATTAAAGTTCTTGTTTTGATAAAAGAGAACTTTCTCAAAGGTGTCCATGTAGTCATAATAACTGTAATGGAGTTTTGAACCTATGAGAGACTTAAGGCCTATGAGTATCTTAAGCAAAGAGGGGTGCCTTCCCCATTCTTTGCAACTGACAAAACCTATGATGATGAACTTGTGATAGAGGACTACTGAAGGGTCCCCCTTGTTCATGATGTTTTCTATTCGAGTAGACTTTTCCTGGATGAGGATGCTCTTATAGAACTTGATGTTTTTCTCTAGGTGTTTTGGGAGGAAATGCCATTCTTAGGGCAAAACTTACATGCCCAGAGCCAATGGGTCTTTTATATGAACTAGGTGGGGTTCAATATAAGAGATGTACTGGACAAAAGGTTTCTTAACATAAGAAGACCTTCCTTTTTTGGATAGGTAGAAAGAAGGCTTTTGGGACTGTATGGGGCCAAAAGGTTCTTCCACTATGTATGGGGTGATTGCCCTAAGTGCAGGGGTGGCTAAGGGTGAGCTATAGCTGGGTTGTCCATAGGATGGCCCTTCGTAGTTTGGTTTTTTGATTATGGAAACCAAATAATGGTTAGCAATGGTTGATGGGGGAACAGGAACTAGCTGGCCAGTAGGGTTCTTTGCCTGACTGGGAGAGACTGGTACTATTTTGCCTGGGTTCTTTGCCTAACTGGTACCACTAAGGGATTGATGTTTAGGCAACTTTGGGGGTTAAGGTTGTACGGGTCTTTTCCCGGACATCCTGGTTTGGACTTTGCAAAAATTCATGAATAAGGAAATCAGGGATACTGTTTTAGGTTCCTTCTATGAATTCTATATCAAAGTCAAAAACTGAAAGGATGGCTTGCCATCATGCAAAAATTTGTTTTGATGCAATATTTTGAACATCCTTTTCCAAAACATGTTTTGCAAATTTACAATCAATCCTTATTAAAAATTTTTGATTTAAAAGATCACTTTGAAATTTTGAAATGCATAGTACTATAGATAAAATTTCTGTTTTAATAGTACTATAATTAATCTGAGTGGGAGTCCAAATTCCTGAATGGAAACAAACAATCTGTTTTGGAGAATTAAGACTGACATGGTAGAGGAGAATGCCACCATAACCTGTGTTAGAGGCATTTGTCTGGACAATCTTGAAGGAATTGACTGAGGGAATTCCTTAGCAAGGGAGTGTCTTGACATATTTCTTGATTTCTTAGACAACAGAAGTATGGGCTGGAGTCCAAGGAGGTGGATTGGTTCGAAGTCTATCAAAAAGTGGTTTGCATTGCGGCCTGAGATTTTGATAGAAATCTGAAATGTAATTGAGAGATCCTAGAAATCTTTGAAGCTGGGTTTTATCTAGGATTTGATCTGGAAACTTATTAGCAAACTAGATGGCTCTGTCAATTAGTTTGATAACACCATGATGGATGTCAAAACCTAAGAACCTAACACGAGTTTGGAAAAGTTTAATTTTGGGGGCTGAAACAACAAGACCATTGAGCCGACTGTCTGGAGAAATGCTTGTAGGTGCTTCCAATGTTGATCTAGGGATTCTAAAAAGATGAGGACATCATTTATGTACACAATTTCATGACTGGAGAATGGATTGAAAATCTCATTCATGATATTTTGGAATTCAGAAGGTGCATTTTTTAAACCGAAGGGCACTACATTCCATTCGTAATGTCCAAAGGGTGTAGTGAAGGCTGTCTTGTACCTATTAAACTCTCTGATTTGTATCTGCCAAAAACCACTCTTCATGTCAAACTTACTGAAAACCACTACTTTACTAAGCCTATTGACTAAGTCTTTTTTGTTGGCAATTGGGTACCTTACCCATTCTAAGAATTTGTTAAAGGGCTTGTAGTTGAAAACTAACCTTGGGACACCTCTTTCTATCTCAGCATTTTTCTGGACATAAAAGGCTGGACAAGACCATGGTGACCTAGATTTTCTGATGATTCCTTTCTTAAGGAGATCCTCTATTTTAAAATACTCGCAGGTGTACGAACCATACCGAAGTATAGTTGGACAAGAACGAGGTCGAACCCACAGGGACTTGAATGAACATAGGAAAATTAAATCAAATCTTAACCAAATTAATTCTAATCTAGTTTAATAAAAATTGGTTGTTTTGAAATTAAATAAACTAAAAAAAAAATAATTAATCTAAGCAAAGATATAAAGTAATAAAAAGATGTAAACAATCAAGGGAAAGGAATTAAGGTTTTGGAATCCGCCTTGTAAGTCATATCAGCATATATTTATGATCATTAATTTTTCCCAACTCACTACATGATAATCTAGAAATCAATCTTGCTATCATGGAAAATATCATCATTAAAACTAATGTTTAAAAATCTAAAGCATGTTCTTCTTCGCTTCTTAAGTATAAAACCAAATCATCAATTGTATTCGTAGCCAAACAAATCACAAGATATATCCAATTCTAAAAATCAAATCATAAATTGTATCCATTGACAGACAAATCACAAACGATATCCAATTTTATAATCAAGAATTAATAAACCAAGCATTCAATTAATTAAGAAAAAATCCTAAATCATGAGAAAAACATGATTGAACTCATATCTAGAATCTCATCTTAGTCAATTGATATGAAGCAAGAACAATTCAAATCATTAAAGAATAAATATTGTGGGAAAAATCAAATCACATAAATATTACTGATAATCCTTAACAAGGTTTCATCCTCAACCCTAATTATAAATTTAGCTACTCATAGTAATTGAAAGAAAACACAAGAATAAAATACTAAACATTAAACTAAACAAATAAAATAAAACTAACTGTTATGGAAGAAAACCAAAGCAGTAGCCGCAGCTCTCTATGTTCAGCCCTCAGCCCTAGCACTGGCCTCCTCCTCTTTGAATTTTGCCCTAAAGAGCCTTTAAATAGGTAAAGGAATCCTGTTACAAGTTGAATTCCCGTTTGGAGAAAATCCCAGATTTTTAGGCTTCACTTAACCGATGGTTTTGGCCCATTTAGCTTCAGAATTCGGACTTTTGGTAAACTACAAAGTTGTAGCCCTTTAAGTTAACTTTCCAGCCCAACTTGAATCACCTCAATTGGACATCTGAGCCGAAAGTTATGCCGAAAATACTAACTGATATGCAGGCTGGAATCCTAATCCGAATTGGACTTGGATTTGGTACAAATTTCCTTTGATTCCTTACTCCAATTGGACTTAAATTTGATTGGGTTGGTCTTCTCTTGAATTCATGTCTAGCTAGATGTAAGTTAGCTTGATTCAATTGGCCTAGCCCCACTTTGCATGTAAAGTCCTTGTTACCTGCAACACAAAGATATTATATAATCAGTCACAAAATAACATAAAAATAAGGCTAAATATGTAGATATGTGAGTACTTTATTGTATATATTTCATGCACATCAAATACCCCCAAGCCTACATTTTGCTAGTCCTCGAGCAAAATAGATAAAGAGTAAAACAAAACAAAGAAATTAAAAACAAAGGAAAATGAAATCCTAACTAATCCACTTTCGCTGGAAATTTCGATTGCATTTAGCGTATGCAACAAGCCTTTAAACCCCTAGCTTACACTAGTGGACGAGTTGTAGTCTCGTGAGGGTTTGCAGGGAATATACCCACAAAATTCTGAGAATGAATACTAAAATAAACAAAACAAAGAAAATCAATTTTTTTTTTTTTTTTCAATTACCTTTTGCAAAGAGGATTAGTTCAAGTTCAAAAACACTACAAATGCTAAAGAAATTTCTCATGCCATCAAAACTCAATGTAAGTGAAAAGTAGTAGCCAACCCAAACATACTCTTAGTTTTAGAATAAACTTGACTCGAATCTCTATTTGAAAGTATGCTTCAACTCAAATCTTTCTGGTGTTATCACTCAACAAATGAAATCACTCTGAAATGGGGTGTAACACTCTCAACAATATATGTGAGCAGAATAATGTAAACAAAATCAAATACCTCACATATAAATCACATGAAAAACGCTTAATCAAGAAAGAACAAGTAGTCTCATGAAAGGATGCCAAAAATATTCACACCACACCTTTTTCTTCTCAATCATATCAATATTTGAACCACACAATCTTCAAGATCAAATAAGGGCTTTATTAGGACATAATGTAGGGTAAAAGCAAAGGGAATAAAATAAAAATGGGTAAAGGTAAACATAAGAAGTGTTTTCAAGATTTGTTGAAATGTCAACTCTTTTTGGAATTTCCATTCAACTATTTTTTTTTTTTACCTCTTCTTCTTCTTCAAAATAGTATTCCTTCCTTCCATTTCACTTCTCAAAATTTGATGAGAACCCTTTCTATTTTCTTCTTTTTGACACTTTCCTTTTCTTTTCTTTTTTTTTTTCTTTTTTTTTTCTTTCTTCTTTGAATTCTCTTTTTTTTTTTTTTTTTCTTTCTTCTTTGAATTCTCACACAAACCACCACATTGAAACAAACTGATCAAATTCCATCTTAAAACACTATGGATAAGGGCTTTAAGAAAGAAAGGCTAATTAAAAGGCTCAATGAGGTGACTAGCGATAATGTATCGAGAAAGAAAAAGAAAAACACATATATGGCTCAAAGTAGACAAAAATTGCCTAATCTCATCTCTCAAAGACTAGTATAGTTCATTCAACATCAATGACTTCAAAAGATTCAAGTGTGGCATAAAATCATATTTTTTTTTTCTTGGCCAAAAGAAAGAACAATGAGACTACAACAAGGGAAATATGTTAAGCACTTCCAAATGAACTTTAAGATTAGAAACAATAAATAACCCTCCAAAAATAATGATTGGCTCAAAACTCACAAGGGTTACAGTCTCCACATTGTTATCATCAAGATTTTCTAATCATTTTTATCCTTCAACAACAAGTTGTGTTTGAGTGGCTACGTGCATGTGTAATGAATTGAGCATGAAAGTAATGAAATTCTTTAAGCAAGAGTAGTATAACGAACTCAAAACATAAACCTCAAGCTAGGCAACAGAATTTTTTTTTTTTTTTTAACACAACTAAACAAAACAAAACAAAAAGATAGAAATCTATATATGTCCCCCCCAAACCTAAACCAAACATTGTCCTCAATGTTAAAAATGATACTCTCAAATACAAGTCTTGAACGAAAAGAGAGCAAAATATGAATATGCAACATGAAAACCAAGTAGAGACAAGTAAGGTAAGGAGAAGGAGGAAACGTACCTTGATCAAGCTGATTGGTATAAATTTTAATTTCTGTCAAATATCAGCTAGAACAAAAGCAAATAAAACTAAACAAAAAAAATAAACACGAAGTCTAATCTAGAAGTAGAAAATAAACAAGAGAAAAAGAAAAGAAAGGAAAAAAAAATGCAAACCTGATAAACACAACTGGGATCAATCCTGATAAACAGGATCATCTAACAGGACTTCTTCAACTTTTGGAGGCTCAAGTTCTAAAAATGGTTTCAAACGTTGGCCATTAACTTTAAACATATCACCATTTTTAGGATTCTCAATCTCAATAGCACCATGGGGATAAACAGTGCGAACTATGAATGGACCAGTCCATCGAGATCGTAACTTACCTGGGAAGAGATGCAAACAAGAATTATAAAGAAGAACTTTTTGACCAAGTTCAAATGATTTTCTCAAGATGTTTTTATCATGAACCCTTTTCATTCGATCCTTATATGATTTGGCACAATTGTATGCATCATTGCGAATTTCCTCCAACTCATTGATTTGGAGTTTCCTTTCAGTACCTGCTTTGTCAAGATCAAAATTCAACCGCTTAATAGCCCAATAAGCTCTATGCTCTAACTCAACAGGGAGGTGACAAGCCTTACCATACACAATTCGATAGGGAGACATTCCAATGGGAGTCTTAAATGCTGTACGGTATGCCCACAATGCATCATTGAGTCTTAAAGACCAATCTTTCCGAGTAGGGCTAACTGTTTTCTCCAATATTCTCTTGATTTCCCTATTAGATATCTCTACTTGACCACTTGTCTGTGGGTGATAAGGTGTTGAAACTTTATGAGTGATGCCATATTTCTTCATTAGCTGCTCAAAAACTCTATTGCAAAAGTGCTTTCCTCCATCACTAATAATGGCACGTGGTGTACCAAACCGTGCAAACACATTCTCTCTCAAAAACTTGACTACAACCTTGTGATCATTAGTTCTACATGCAATGGCCTCAACCCACTTAGAAACATAATCAACAGCAACAAGGATGTATAAGTTACCAAAAGAATTAGGAAAAGGACCCATGAAATCAATACCCGAGGATACAAGAATGTCCTAATCTAATTTCAATTCCAGATCTACAAGAATTGCATTCTCTTGTTGAATTGCGAATTTTGTATTGTGGAAGATTGACGCATTTGCCAAAGGGGTTAGATGAACTTAACTTGAAATATTTGTATATTGGTGGATTTTGTGATGAGCTTGATGCTTTCCCCAGTTTGAATATCCAACACTTGAATCCGCAACTTGAATGGCTATCATTGTATGGATGGGCTAATATCAATCTCCCAAATGAAATCCAATGCTTCACTGCCCTTAGAAAACTGTGTATAAGAAAGTTTGATGAAATGACAGCTTTGCCTGAGTGGTTGGGCAACCTTTATTCTCTTCAGAAGCTATCTCTTAAGGAATGCAAGAACCTAATGTGTCTTCCGCTACAAGTCATGCAATGCCTCACCAAATTAGAGTGGTTGGTCATTCATTTTTGTCCCAATTGAAGGGAAAGATGTGTAAAAGGGAGTGGCGCAGACTGGCCCAACATTAACCATATTCCAAATATCAAAGTGGACAATGAATTAATCAAATGGGAAGCAGTTTGAAGATCAGATACATTATTGAACCACATGAGCGGTAATTTCACTCATAGCCCATCCCCTTCTCTTCTCTAATGCTCTCCTTATAATCAACTTAGGTTTCTATTCATAATTGTCCCCAATTTCTCTCCTCTTCCCCCAAATCTTTTTGTTTGCATTTTTGGCTATTCTTATATAATTAGTTAAATATGTTGCCTTGAAGAGTAGGCACTAGGACAACATATATGTTGTATTCAGCGGTGGAAAAATTATTTAATCTTAGGAATTCATTCAAAAAAATAACATCAAAAGAAAAATGAACTAATCTTAGGAGTTATATTCCATTTTTAAGCTAATGGAAGTTCATAAGTTTTGGTGTGTTTACCCAAATCCTCTCTTCTTTTCTAATATATAACGTATTAAATCAATCCATTAAGTATATTATTCATGCAAATTGTTCCACTGCCCTCTTGCTCTTGTGAAAATGTTTACTAACTTGTTAATTAGCAGAAGAAAAAGGAAAACTATGTTAATCAATAATATTTGTGAAACCGTTTCTGTCTAGTTGGTGTTGTTGGTAGTGGCCAATCAGTCAAATGGGGAAAAAATTTATGAAATCAAATATTGGTCATATTCCAAAATGGAAGACCATATCCTAATAAATCTGATAAATCTGATCTTCACAAGTTACCACCACAAAGTTCTTTTTTTTTTTTCAAATTTATATAAAAACTTGATAATGTGATTTCTCTACTATTTTGTTAATCTAATTATGTCTTATGTATTCTGTTTCAAGTACAATTTGTTCATAATCATGAATATGATGTACTTTTTTTCAATAAAACTTATATTACCTATCAAAAAAAGATTGTGTCATGTGTTAATCCATAGTATTTTGTGAAACTATTTTGCCATAGTTGGTGTTGTTGGTAGTGGCCCATCAGTCAAATGGGATAAAAACTCATGAAATCAAATACTGCTCATATTGCAAAAATTAACACCATATCCTAATTAATCTGAACTTCGCAAGTTACCACGAAGCTAACTCCCCCCCCCCCCCCCCCACAGACACACACACACACACACACACACACATGTCTATATATATTATTAAAACTTGATAACTCGATTTCTCCACTATTTTGTGAATCTAATCATGTCTTATGTTCTTTACTTAACCATTCAATCATTGGCGATCAATGATGTGCATATTAATCTTTTCCTTATTCCAATTTTAAATTCCATCTAATTGGACGGAGAATTTGAGATTTTAAGATCATTTAAAAGTTTCTTATGCTCGATAAATGTAGGATTATGTCAAATTAAAGGTCGAAATTATTTTTATTTTCCCTGATTTCTGTGTGAAATGCATTTAAAATTTTTTCTGCTATAATATGTTTTTCACTTTTATTTTTGTAAACAGTTTAGGGTTTCAATTGGGTTAGATTTCCATTGACCCAATATTTATGGACTTTCTTGGAGATGGGGAAAAGAGTTCTCAACCCACCAATTTTGTTTTTAAACGATTATCATCCCATCATTTTTGGGCCCTTTTTGTAATGGGGGCCGTAGGCCTAGGCCAAGAGTTAGCTCTGGTTTTGCGCCATACAAAAATTTACAAACAAAGAATAGGAGAAAACTAGATACTATTGGACAATACAATTTTATATTTATTCATAATGAAAGGAAAAAGGTATCTGTTCTTTTCTCATTCCTACTTTCTTGATTGTTCAAGTCTTCTCCCCTTTTTCTTTTTGTCAGTGGGTGGGTATGATGTATCATATAGTTCCTCTATTGTTGCTCGTAAGAGCACTGATTGAACTTTCCATTGCTGTTGGACTTGAATCTACTATGCATTTGTGCCTCTAGCTTATTGCACATTTTCCATTATAGTTCAATCTGGCAAAAGAAAGAGAATACGTTGATGACTAGAATTACCTCCAATTGAAGCAACTTGCAATTATTTATTTATTTTTTTAAGTATAACTTTGACAATATGAAAAATTCAAATAATAGATTGTTTTAATTGATGTCATATTTTGTCTCATTTGAAATGCAGAATTCCTCAATGGTGCTGCTTAATTGTTAATCATCACCATTTCATCTATCTTATTGAGTTGATAAATTTAAGGCATTGATCGTACAGAAAATCGCTAAGAGCATAAATCAGTTTTCTTAAAAATCTTTATCTTAGTGCAGTTCTATGCTAATATGCTACTGTCATTTGATGGAATTTCTGAATATGATAGGGTGTTGCCTCTAATTTGAGCATGCCATGAAGTCTCTACTTCTGCATTTTAGCATGTCATCCATAAAACTGATATATGGATTAATGTGGATTGTTTGGAATTGATTTGAGTGTTGAGCCTTATGTCAGAAGTTGTAGTAATTAAATTCTTCTAAGAAAAGAATTTCAAAGATTTATTTTTCCCTCAAGAAAAAAAAAGAAGAAAAAAAAAAAGAAACTCCCTCGAGAATCAGTTAACAGATTTTGTATTTTGGCAATATAGGCTTATTTTTATGTAGAAACACAACTTTGAGGTTACTGACAAACAGAATTAATTTGATTATTAAAATACCCTTATTTCTCAAATACTTATAAAAAAAAAAAAGAATTAATTTGATTATTGTTTAATATCTATAAACATATTGACCAATTTTGTGAATGAGTAAAGTCTAATGGCCAATTGGGGTTGAACTTGCTCCTAAGATATTTTTGTAGGAGCATTTCAAGCCTGCTATGAACTTATATTTTTGAACAAAAATAAAATTTGTGATGCTTCATTGTTGTTATTGTTCCTTTTTTTCTTAATAGGGGCCCGTTTGGTTGGAGATTTCTAGTATCGTTGTTTAAAATGATGTGAAAACTGTGGTTTAAAAAGTGTTGTGGAAACACGTGTTTACAGTATTCATAAAACAAAAAATGTATTTGGTACCATGTTTCAAATAAAATGTTTCAATGTATAAAAAAACATAATTGTGTGTTTGGTATGTGGGTGTTATTTTTAAAAAGCTGACAAGCAGTTATGTGTTGAATAAGGAAGAGATATAAATGTAGAGAGAGAACTGCGTGTTTTATTAGTTTGACTTTTCCTTTTTAATTCCACCGAGTCCTAGCATCTTCTTCTCCATCAGTTCCTTGGTATATTCTTTTTCTCCCTCACAGTGCTTGGTAGCTCAACGTTCACTTCTCATTTATTTTGGTTCCACCATGAGATCCACTAAAACCCATTTTGGCCTGTATTTACCAAAACTGAAATTTTTTCTGAAGTGAAACAGTGGGGTTTACTTTCGTTTTCCTTTGCTGAACTATCTCTAACCCTCGTCTTCTCCTTTCAAACTCCCAAGCCAGCCCTGCTGTTCTCTGTTCTCTGTGCTCCACTTGATTGCCAAAATGGTATATTTCCAGAGGGAAGCTTTGGCGTGAATTGAATAAGGTAGAGTTGTCTAATCATGTGGGCCTCATGATTTTCAAAATATTTATAAAAGTGCCATTGAGCGTTGTTTGAAAACTGAAAATTAGTAAGAGGAGTTTTCTAAATTCAGTATTTAAACACCCTAAAATGAGCAACGTAATTCAATCACTCTAGTAAAAAACACCCTTACCAAACGCATTGTTTTTTTTTGGGCTCACAATTTTCAGTGTTTAAAAATTAAAACTGTTGTTCAAACTTCCTACCCAAACAGGCCCTAGACTGCCTAGAAGCTAAAGAAGATATTTGTTTTTCCTCTTCCATTTCTGTTTTAATTCTTAATTTTACCTGTTTTATATATTTATACGAAAAAGTCCAGGGAAATGAGTACAAAACAAATAATATAGAAGGAGAATGAAGTTATGTTTTTAAATATAATAGAGAAACTAAAATAGGCAAATTTGGCAGAAGCATAAAAAGGCAAATGATATGCAAGTTTTACTATTCTAAAGGAGAACCATAAGTAAACTACTAAACATTGCAACTTTGATTGTTGCTTGTATGTGATTGCCCTATATTCTTACTATCATAAAAAAGGAGAGTTTGGCTTGGTTTTGTTTGTGGTATAATACAATGATGTTAAAGTTGGTAAATGACATATACTACTTCTACCACCTATAACAAAAGGCAGGGAGAGAGAGAGAGAGAGGAATATGGGATAACACAGTTGTTGAGAGGGGTGAAAGGGAGAGACAGAAGTGACTGGAGCATTAGAGGCTTTTGCGTACTTGGTCACTTTGTTGTTTGGCTATCAATCAGGGGACTCTAGCTCTAGTTTCTTCAAGGTTTGCCTTCCGATTTTTTCCCATTAATTCTCTGATTTTCCTTTCACACAATGTGGTGACGTTAATGATTGGACTAGATCTGTTGTCAATTAAAGGAAGGCAGTAGAAAGTATGTAATTAGTTGTAGGGAAAAGTTAATGGATGTCTTAAAAACATTGGTTTAGGAATTATTTTTAGAAACTTTTTATGGGAAAAGAAAAAAGTAAATGATTTTTTGATAGATTTTTATATTTTCCATAAAAGTAGTATCAAAACTTTTATAAAATAGTCAATTAACAAATGCCCTAAGAGCACCTGTTAACCGGACTCTTAATTTGTTTGGATGCATGTGTTATTGGACTGGATCTGTGTTTCCCACTGTTTCTGTCTGCTACTCTGAAAATGGGGCACAGCCATGTCAATATTTGAGCGTTGTAGCAGTATTTGCTGCTAATGGTACCATATTGCAACCTTCCTCGGTAAAATTCTGCATGGTTTCTTGGAGCCATTTCCTGTAATTATATCACCTGTTGTTAATTGCATCTGTTCTGCTCAATTTCAGGTGAAAAGTGTCAAACCCCAGGAATTCAGAAGAATATTCACAATGGGCCTTCCATTTACTTCTCATCATGTTGGTCAGCTTCTCTTTGGTCCTGAAGGTTTTACTTGTACTTCATGATGGGAGATGGTGGAAGTGTGGACCCTTACAATTTTGCAAAAAAAAAAAGAAAAAAAGAAAAAAAGAAAAAGAAATCCGTGCTTGGAAAGATAATGAAGCTTGACATAGATCATATCAAGTAAGTACTGATCCTACTGGAAAATGTATTGTTTTAGGATATAAATACTTGTTTGTATTTCTGTTTTTGCTGTTTATGTATTAGCTTTCGGTCTTTAGCTTTCCTGTTCAGGTGTATCTTGTTTTCAACGATTCTACTTGTATAAGAAATTCAATTTATGGCGTGCATTTTTTGAAGACATGCTTTTTTTAAGGCCCCAACAAAAAACACTTTGAATAATAAAATATATATACACACTTTTTTTTTTTGGTTATGATTAATAGACTCTCTCTACACCACTTTCTTCTCTATTCAATCTTAAAGTAAAATTCATTCAGGTGAATAAATCTGATGGCTTATGGATATCAATTTTCTTGGTTATGGCGGGGGGGGGGGGGGGGGGGGGGCTGTTCTATGTATTAAATATGTGATGCGAGAGATGTAAGAAAATTATTATTTAATATTATTTATGTTTGCGAGCCAATTGTATTTTTATGTTTTAGGTCCTATTAGTTTATTGGGTTTTTAGTATTTTAATTTAGAAGTAAGGTTATTTTTGTAATAAGGCAATTAGGGTTTCCTAGTCAATCAGAACTAGGGTTTAGTAATCCTTTATAAGCAACCTATTGTACTCCTTGAGAGATAGTTGATATTTTGATGAATGAAAACAATGATCGTTTGGTTTTTCTTTGGTCTGGTACCGACTTCAGGTCTACTCTAGGTGCTGACTCCTAGTGGTTTCCCTACTTGGTGCTGACTCTAAGTAAGGCCTAGGTGTTGACTCCTAGGTCATATATTTTATTTTTCCGTTATTTCAATTTTGTTCTGGTTGTCCTGCGTCAGTTTTGGTATCAGAGCGAACACCGATCTGTTGAAGTATCACTGTAGGAAAGAATCAGAAAAATCACACACAAAAAAAAAAAATCCTTTGCTGTCGTTATTTTCCACCCATCAGAACACCACCGCACCACACTACAGTAACCCAGATTTCAAACCAAACACAGAATCTACCAAATTCACAGACCCACCGTGAATCACCAATCCCTCCTCTCTCAAGCCATATCACCACCATTAACATAAACAACCCAGCCACTCCAAGACCCAACCCTTTGCAACCACAAAGACAGAGAAGAAGCCCTATTGCCACCAACCTAGATCGTCAATTTCTGCCCTTCCTCGCGACAGAGAAGAAGCCTTGTTGCTGCCGACCCGGTTCCTGCTTGCCACCATGACTTGTTGCAGCGACCCACCATGAGCACTTTCCATCCTTGCCTTGCGCCACCATGCCCTCCACTTGCTCACTGCCATTCCACCACAAGTACCCCATCAACCCAATCTCAAAGGTAACCCAATACAGCCCCTCTGCGTTATCCACTTTCTTTAGCCAAAAAAAAAAAAAAAATCTAACCAACCCATTTTAGAAACAAACCCTTGCCCGACCCATGTGTTAACAAGCCCAAAGCCCACATTTTACAACACCAGTTTTCTTAAAAAAAAAAAAAAAAAAAAGGATCCAGCCCACGAAATCCAAACCTGTCAACCTGCCTAGCCCCAGCAACTATTTGAGTGAATAGTCTTATAAGCCCATTCCAACGACCTGTCCAAAGAACATCACAGCAACCCAAGTTCTTGTTCCAACTTCCAACTATTTGTTGAGGCACTATTTTAGAGAATCATGGAAATATTAGAAGCACCTTATTTTGATGGTTATGAAACTTATCCACGAGAATTTGTCAACTGGATGAATGGGATGGAGCACTTGTTTGAGCAAACAAATTTTGCAGATAACAAAAAGGTTAGGTATGCCAAGTTGAAGTTAATAGGTAAAGCACAAAGGTTTTGAGAGAATCTTGAATATTTCCGCTATATGAATTATGAACCTACCATTAGTGTGTGGGAAGATATGAAAGAAAAGATTTGTGATGAGTATTTGTCACCATACTATTGAGCTAAGTATCTACCCCAGTCTTAGTGTGGTACTTTTCAAGTTGAAGCAAATACGATGAATTCTCATCCTCATCCTATTTCATGTCCTCAATGCACTTTTGAAAAATCTACCAAGGAATTATCTACCAGGGAAGTAACGGAATTAACTATAAAGCTCATGAAAGATATTCAAAACAGGATGGCTCAGATGAAGCAAATGAAGCATTAACTAGATTCAATTGGGAAACCAAGGATAATTGATCACAATGAACTTATTGCTGCCCCCATAGAAGACAACATTGATGGTGGTATCTTGGTCGTGGAGAATCCTCTAGCAACACCAAAGCCTAATGTTGACACAGACGTACATGCCTCGACAAGTGTTGCTTTAACAAGCATGCAAGGAAATGAATTTATTGAAGAGCAGCAAGGTGAAAAGATGGTGCCTAAAGAGAGTACTATGTTGGAGGGTGCACATGATGTGAAAGTTGAAGTTGTTGAATGTGCTTCTGATCAACCCTCCATAGTCCTTGAAGATCTACATCTTGGTGAAGTTGAAGAGGTTAAAACCACAGTGCTTCCTATGGTTCATAAGGTTCAAGAAGAGATTATACAGATTCCACACATTGATTTTGTTATTCCAAATGAGTTTGATGTGATGGAATTCAAGGTTTTTCTTTTCCCTGTGCTCCCTAAGGTGATTTCAGACTTGAAGCAAGTGTTATTTGTCAACATCCTATTCCTTCAATGTTTTAAAACTCGAGGTCGAGTTTTCTCCAACCAGAGGAGAATGATGCGGGAGATGCAAGAAAATTATTATTTAATATTATTTATGTTTGCAAGCCAATTGTATTTTTATGTTTTAGGTCCTATTAGTTTATTGGGCTTTTAGTATTTTAATTTAGAAGTAAGGTTATTTTTGTAATAAGGCAATTAGGGTTTCCTAGCTAATCAGAACTAGAGTTTAGCAATCCTTTATAAGCAACCTATTATACTCCTTGAGAGATAGTTGATATTCTGATGAATGAAAACAATGGCCGTTTGGTCTTTCCTTGGTTTGGTGTCGACTCCAGGTCTATCCTAGGTGCTGACTCCTAGTGGTTTCCCCGCTTGGTACTAACTCCAAGCAAGGCCTAGGTGCTGACTTCTAGGTCATATATTTTATTTTTCCGCTATTTCAATTTTGTTCTGGTTGTCTTGTGTCAATATGTTTGACCAAACTTTTGATTCCTGTTTTACCATTTTAAACTTTCAAATCCACTAATTCTTAACAATGTATAATATGATCTTGACACTACTTTTAAATAAATGTAATGCAATTAAACTTGTTGGACATTTTACTATTGTAAGACCTGTATTTTTCAAACACATAGGAGTAGATGTATCTCTTGAAAATTTTAGCCTTCTTTATACTTCTATATCTCACTCAACTAACTCTCCTTGTATGCTTTCCTTTGCAATTAATACATTACAGGTGCAACGGAAATTGCTGACCTTGAACTATAGGGAAATTATTCTGTCCCTGAAGATAATCTATTTGCTGAAGATGAGGAATTGCAGCCTGAAATTAGGGCTGTAGAATTTAGAAATCCTTGGCAAATGTAGTTTTGATTTGGAATGGCCTTGATACTTCCTATGTGCAGATGCTTGCCAAGTTGGCAGGTCCTAAGATTAATTTTCTTCCAAGTGACTATATCCTTTTCAAGTTTTGTAACTTTACATGGGTGCAAAAATGTACACATGCAGCGAATATTTAAAGCTCTTTTTTGTTGCTTGTTCTTCACACGAGCAGATGTTTCTTTTTAAGTGAATTTTTTAAGAATCAATTTCCCTTACCTTATTTAATACCATTAATGCTTTAAGTCACTGATCTTTTAGAACCAATATGAAGAGGTGGATGTAGTCATACAGAGTGGCAACTATGGAGGGAGTGTTTCTGAAGGTTGCTTTCTACAATCCCTGGGGGTAAAATTTCTGCTAGCTCCGTTGATCCAGTCTTCTCTGTAATGGGATACACCCACTGTGAGGTAAACAAAGTTGTCATATTTGCATCAATCACAGGTGGCTACTTTCATCTTGATTTAGCCTGTTACTTCTTCTTCTTCTTTTTTTAAACTTTCATATTTTTATTTGCCTAAGTGCTTAATTGGAAAAGAAGCTCACTATATTAGCACAAATATGATTGTTCTTAATAAGTATGGTACTGTCCATCCTTACTTAGCCAGTTACTTATTTCTTAAAAGAAAATTAAAACTTTATTACTTTTTTTTTTTTATGAAAATATTATCATAATTCCTTGCAATTTTAGTTTTATAATACTTTTGCCAAACTCATGTACTCTTCTTACTGCAACATGTTATTTGATCCAAAGAAAATTCAGAGACATTTAAGAAGTTTACATAAGTGAAAATCAAGATTTGAGGCAGTTGGCATATGATTAGTATTTTGCTAATTTTCTTGAATGAAGGTTTGTGTGTGTTTTTTTTTTTTTTGGGTAAGTAATAAAAATTATATTATAAAGTACAAAAGTCCATAAATCCATGAATTGAAAATAAATCATGAAAAAAAGAGAAAGAATGACAGCCTAACACTACAACCTAGTCCAGTAGAGTCTTGAAAAAGGAAAGTTTGAGATCTGAAACTGTTGTCTCCAAGTCCTCAAAATGCCGGTTATTCCTCTCTCGCCAAATGCACCACATCAAACAATGAGGGACAGCCATCCAAATAGCACTATTCCAATGTCGCCCAAACTTTCCCTATCAGCAAGCCAACAACACCACCGTCTTCGGCATAACCCAATGAATGCCAAACAAAGTAAACACCATAGACCACGAATCAAAAGCAAAGGGGTAAGGGATAAGGAGGTGGTCTACTAATTCCCCATTCCTTTTACACATACAACACCAATTCAAAATCAAAATCTTCCATTTCCGAAGATTCTCAATAGTCAAAATATTCCCCAAAGCTGTAGTCTAGACAAAAAAAGCAACTTTGGAAGGGAGCTTAGGCTTCCAAACAGTCTTCCAAGGAAAAGACTGATCAATACATTTTGTCAGAACCTGATAATAAGAACGAATTGCAAAACCTCTTTCCATAGTAGGTTTCCAACATATCTTATTGTCCCCAACTCCTCTCAAAGGGATCCCATAGATTCTAGCCATGAAATTGTAGAAAGATTCTAATTCCTTATCTTGGGGGGCTCTTACAAAAATTAAGTCCTAGAAAAGAACACCACTTGGGAACTTCATCACATCAACTACATAGGCCTCCTTATTTCGACTAATAGAAAATAGTTTTGGATAGCTCAAACTCAAAGGGGTGTCCTTTCACCAGAAGTCCTGCCAGAATCTAATAGTAAATATAGTTCCAACCTTAAACTAGATGTGACGAATAAAAGAAAGCCAGCCACAACTAATAAACTTCCACAAAATCACTCTATGGGTGCCAGTAAAAGGAAGAGAGCACCAACCTCCTTCTCCACAGCCATACTTTATCCCTATCACTCTCCTCCACAAGGCCTTTCGCTCATTCCCAAATCTCCATAGCCATTTACCAAACAATGCTTTTTAAAATTTTTTTTTTTTTTTTTTTTTGATAAGTAACATAAGAATTTTATTAATAATAGAAAAAGTGCCAAGCCGAGTACATTGGGGATGTACTATGGGGGCACAAATCAGGAAACAAAAGTACAACGATCAAGAAAAATAGGAAAAAAAGAACAAGAAAAATGAGAAAAGACCACACTCCATTCAAAGAGAGTATGCAAGAAAAAAGACTTAATCTCTAGCAAAGAACATTCACAACCCTTAAAGCTTTTAGCATTTCTTTCACGCCAAATGCACCAAATCAAGCAATGAGGCACTAATCTCCAAACATCAATGTGACGATGTCGCGCAAACTTTCCTTGTCAAGCCTCAAACAACTCAAGAACAGTATAAGGCATGACCCATTGAATACCAAACAAGCAGAAAACCAAAGACCACAACTCCTAAGCTATGGAGCAATGAAGTAGAAGATGATTCACTGACTCCCCACATCTCTTACACATATAGCACCAGTCAAGCACTATCACACGTCTTTTATGAAGGTTGTCTGTTTTTAAGATCTTACCTAAGGAAGCAGACCAAGAAAAGAAAGCCACCCTTGGAGGAACCTTCGATTGCCATATCATTCTCCATGGGAAGGAAACAATATTAGGAGGGTAGAAGGAGCTATAATATCCTCTAACCTCGAAACCTCTATTCTTTGCAGGCTTCCAACAAATCTTATTTGGGCCAAACACCCGCACTATCGAAGAATAGACCAACCCCATAAACTGATCAAAGGCTTCTTCTTGCCAATGTTGTGGTGGACGACGAAATTGCACATTCCAGTAAAACCTCTCAGCAGACCAACTCATAACTTCAACCGTCGAGGAATCTTTTGACCTACTAAGACAATAAAGCTCCGAAAAGGCCTCTTGGAAAGTACAATCCCCGTAGCACACATGCTTCCAAAATTTCACTCTAGTACCATCCCCCACATCATATACAAGGAGTTTAGAGAAGTTCAACTAGCCACTTCTAATGTATCTCCATAAGCTGACCCCATAAGGACTTGTCACCTTTTTCGTACACCAACCACCCCAAATATTCCCATATTTTGTTAAATTTTCTTAAGCTTCTAATAGCCGTATTTATTTATTTGTATCATCCTTAGCCGTAGTTATTTATTTTCTAATACAAGCTTTCACTGCTTGTTTACCTATTCTTGATGGCAAAGTCATTTGTTTATTGTCTTTTGGAATTAATTTAATTTTTCCCCTGTATACATTATAACAAGTTTTGATTAATTGTATGTAAGAATGATAAAAAAGGCTTATTGATTTGGTATGACCAATACATAGAACAATAGTGGAATGCTCAAGAAAAACTATTTTTAGACTTGTGTTCTTAATTGCTGGTGAATAATTTTATAAGAATCATGTTGGAAAATAAACTAAGGACTAGATTAATAATGTTAAATTTGTAATTTTTTAGGGAAAAGATAGAATTTTTAAAATTGTATTAATTCTTCCAATAATGACAACTTAATGTATCAACTTTATGACATAAAGGTCAAATACCATTACAATTATTAGTTTTTGTGTTCTTTTTTACATATAATTTTTTGTGCTTTTTTGCTAAAGTAGTTTATTTATGGACAAAGTTTGATTATAAACTTAGTTAAAGCCAATGGCCACAATTCCATTCAATATATTTTTATTGAATATGAATTTTGACAAATCCACTATTGGATTACATTTTCTTCTTATATTTTTTATGCTTACAAAACTTTTAGAGGATCAAATATTGATAGTTATGTTATCAATCAAATTTAAATTTCAACGTTTTGTAGTCTAAATTATGCATAAAAGATAAATTTATGGATGAAATAGTAAATAATATGCAATTGACTCGAAATTCGACATGCGTGTTAAAAATATAGAGAATATGTAATCTAACAATTAAATTTTCAAAATATATAATCATGTTAATTTTTTTCATGAGAGTTGTAGCCAAACTTTGTCCTTTATTTATTTATTTAGTTTGTATATGAGACATCTATCTACAAGGGCTAGCACTTTATTATAGGGAAAGGGATGAAGGATGAACTTCGTCTAGTAGCAGTGGTATATCGAGTCATTAGTAACACCGCCTCATTTCAAAACCGGAAAGAAACTCGACTCACTTAAATGTCCTAGCAAGGGGTATCGACAAGGGTTGGATGCGAACCCCTCCTACGAGAAAGAAAGGAGTCTAGCAGCCTTTTCTTTTCTGTCTATTTCTGATCAAACTCCCTTCCTATTTTTTTGATAGGTAACAGGGCTTTTATTGAAAAAATTTGAATATCATGTTCACGATGGTGAACACTCTGAACAAGAAACAAATACAATCTAATCAAGAACTAAAGGAGATAGAGACTAAGAATTCAAATAAAGAAATACAATTCGTACACCCCTAAATATGAGTCCAATGAAACAGAGTACCAAAGAGGAGAGATTTTAGGTGATCTAATGTTCTCTCCTTGTCTTCAAAAATGCGGGTATTACGTTCCTGCCAAACTAACCACGTTAAACATGCCGGGACCATATTTTAAATAGTTGAAAGATGCTATCCAAACCAGTTTCTCCCTTCCTATCATCGTATTTTGGGTCAGAATCGCTTTCAGGTGTTTAGTTATGATATTCTTACTGAAGAATAGCTTATTGTTTTATTGTATATCAATCAACACATGCCACCTCAATAGTTATTAGAATAATTCTGAATTTGTTAATGTCTTCAGATTTTGAGAATTATTGTGAATTTGTTGATGTCTTCAGATTTTTGAATGTCACACATGGATTTTTTATTATTATATTTTTTGAGAAACACGTACTGTTAGTTGATTATAAGGAGGCAGGTTTATTTGTTTTCTTATGAAATTAATTGTTATTCTTTGTTAATTGTAATGATGTTATTTATGTGAACCCCATTACCGATCATGCCCAGTTATAGCCATTTTAAGTGACTAGCAATTTTGGATTTGGTTTACGGTTTTCTATAGCACATTGGCAATTCTTGGGTTTGTTTATTTTAATTTAATGTTACATACAATTTTATCTATATCTATACTACTTATAACAATATTCTCCTATCTGATTTGGACTTTTTTGAAGACCAAAAATATCCTATCCAGTTACCAATGACTTCTCCTACAAATGTTTGGAATAGGGTCAACATCACAGGATTCCCCATAAATTTCCTTTCTTGGATTGGACTTTTATATGGTTCGAAAATACTCTCATCAATAAACGAGTGAGTTCTCTTAGAAATAAGGTCAACAACGTCAAATACCAAGTTTCAAAACACCCATTTCTAGCTCAACTCCCCCGAAAAACATCAATTAACGAGTGAGTTCTCTTAGAAATAGGGTCAACGTCAAATACCAAATTTCAAAACACCCATTTCTAGCTCAACTCCCCGAAAAAGGTGTACGAAAAAGGTGACAAGTCCTTATGGGGGTCAGCCTATGAAGATACATTAGAAGTGGCTGGTTGAATTTCTCTAAACTCCTTGTATATGATGTGGGGGACGGTACTAGAGTGAAATTTTGGAAGCTTGTGTGATGTGGGGATTGTAATTTGCAAGAGGCCTTTTTGGAGCTTTATTGTCTTAGTAGGTCAAAGGATTCATCGACGGCTGAAGTTATGGGTTGGTCTACTGGGAGGTTTTACTAGAATGTGCAATTTTGCCATCCACCACAAGATTGGGAAGAAGAAGCCTTTGATCGGTTTATGGGGTTGGTCTATTCTTCGACAGTGCGGGGGTTTGGCCCAGATAAGGTTTGTTGGAAGTCTGCAAGGAATAGAGGTTTTGAGGTTAGAGGATATTGTAGCTCCTTCTACCCTCCTACTCTTGTTTCCTTCCCATGGAGAATGATATGACAATCGAAGGATCCTCCAAAGGTAGCTTTCTTTTCTTGGTCTGCTTCATTAGGTAAAATCTTAACAACAGACAACCTTTGTAAAAGATGGGTGATAGTGCTTGACTGATGCTATATGTGTAAGAGTTGTGGGGAGTCGGTAGATCATCTTCTACTTCATTTCTCCATAGCTTGGGAGTTGTGGTCTTTGGTTTTCTGCTTGTTTTGTATTCAATGGGCCATGCCTCATACTATTCTTGAGTTGTTTGAGGCTTGGCAAGGAAAGTTTGCGTGACATCGTCACATTGATATTTGGAGATTAGTGTCTCATTGCTTGATTTGGTGCATTTGGCGTGAAAGGAATGCTAGAAGCTTTGAGTGTTGTGAACGTTCTTTGCTAGAGATTAAGTCTTTTTTCTTGCACACTCTTTGAATGGAGTGTGGTCTTTTCTTATTTTTCTTGTTCTTCCTTTCCTATTTTTCTTGACAGTTATACTTTTGTTTCCTAATTTGTGCCCCCATAGTACATCCCCAATGTACTCAGCTTGGTACTTTTTCTATTATTAATAATATTCTTACATTACTTATCAAAAAAAAAAAAAAAAACATGAATAGCCACTCTCCTATATGTACACAATCACTGAACGAAATCAGTTTCTTCACCTCACGTCTCCCACTTTTCTCATTCCACACTAAATTCCCATTCACCCAAATTGCAAAACCAAGAAGCCAACTTTTGCCAGACAAATTTTTTGCCAGAGCCATTTGTGACAGATTTGGCACAATAAATACGGTAGTGAAAAGGTATGTAAACCCTAAATTTTGGTAGCATTCTCTTTTGAAATTGACAAAGTGTTCATCTCATCCTCTTTTTGTACCCAAAAAAAAGATTGAATACACACTGAATTTGTTTTTTGTTTGGAAAAAAGAGACAGAATTCATGCAGATTTTTTTGCTCGAGCTATTTTGTGACACAGCTGCACAATCAACACTGCTGGAAAGGAAGGTATCTAATTGCTCGAGCCATTTTGTGGCAAAGCTTCAATCAATACTTCTGGAAAGGAAGGTATGTAACAGTAAACCTTAAATTTTGGTTAACATTCTCTTTTGTAATTGAAAAAATGTCCATCTCATCCTCTTTATACCCAAAAAAAAGAAAAAAAAAAAAGGGAATATGCATTGAATATGCTTTTGATTTTGGAAAAAAGACACAGAACTCATGCAGACCTTTTGATCAAGCCATTTTGTGACAGAGCTGCACAATCAACACTGCTGGAAATGAAGGTATGTAACAGTAAACCTTAAATTTTGATAGCATTCTCCTTTGAAATTGATCAAGTTTTCATCTCATCCTCTTTTTAAGGAAACAAAAAATAATTATAGTAAATCAAACACACTGAATTTGATTTTTGTTTTGGAAAAAATACATAGTAGTCATAGTATCATCCTTTCAAGTAAAAAATATATAAAGCCATAACATCACATAATTTTTAGGAAAAAAAATAAGAATTTATTTTTTTAAAAATTTAAATTGACCAATTGTTTGCAAAAACAGATTTAATTTTCTTTTAAAGAACCAACCAAATCCAGCGGACAGCCACCCTGCTAACTCAGATTGAAGACCAACAAGCTGCTGAAATGACTGAAAATCACGGTGGCTGGATTTCGATGAAGGGGACGACAGAGATCAGCAGTTGATCTGCGGGCTGGATTTGTTTTGGTTTAACCTTTTTCTTCACTTAATTCTGTTATTAATGCTTTTTCTCTATCATTAATAGGAGTTGTTAGATACCTTTTGTGTTGGTTTTACTTTTTGCACTTAATTCCGTTATTAATGCTTTTTCTCTGTCATTAATAGGAGTCATTAGATATGAATTAAAAAAAAAAAAAAATCACTCGTCACATGTTCTGTTTTTTTGGTTTTCCTTTTTATAATTTTTCTTTTTCTTTTGTGATTCAGGTTCTTGGATTTTGCAACATTTTAGGAATACGTAAATTGTTTACTTCAGGTTATACACTTAAAACAGAATATTAATGAGTTCCCTATATATATATATATATATATAGGGTCATTCTATTGTACCCCTAGTTTTTTTTAGTGGGTACGGTACTCACGCAAATCTTGACCATGGATTTTACTTTCTTTAATCCTGACCATCTATTTTATTTTAATGTCATACTTATTACCGGTCAAGTAGGTTGAGTATAAAAGCAAAAATAAAAAATAAATAAAACATAGAGTCACGGAAGGGTTCTTCTCTTTGGCGTTCCCTCTTTCAATTTCTCATGATCAAAGCTCTCACAAGTTCCACTCCACATAAATTTGAATGAATATCAGATCTTTCTCATTCACTCTCTTTTGCTATTAGTTTTTGTTTAATTTTTGTAGAGGTTGATTCTAATCTTGTGTTTTACGTTGTGGGTTTTGTTTGGTTTTGGGAGATTGGAAATGGATTATTCATAAAAAAAAAAAAAAATTAAAAAAAAAAAATTGAAATGGTTTTATATTGAATTGAAGGTACTCATCTAGGGTGAAAGCGTTGTTCAAAAGACTTGGTGTGCAGTCTTTATAGTCATTGAATTGGACGAACTCGGTAAGTGTTTTTTCTCTTTAAACTTTTTCTTTTAAAAAAATTTAAGTCTTTGTTTGCATTGTTTTTGTTATGGATTTGAATGTTTTGGATTTAAAGAAAGCTGTTTATCTAGTTCCAGTAGGTTGTTTCCTGTGATATATCAAATGTTCGTAGGGCTGATTGGTAATGATTAAATAAATGGATGACTATCTTATTGACATCCATCCCCAAATCCTAACCCCAACGCAGCCTCTGTAGCGGATCTCACTCGCTTGTGCACCTTCATGGCTTTGTCCTAGAACAAATATGATAAATCTCTCTCTCTCTCTCTCTCTCTCTCTCTCAAATTTGCTTATTTCATAGAGCTACTCAAAAAATTAAATTTTTAATTTTTTTTAATGAAACAATTTTGATTTCGTTAATTTTTAATAGTGAGCAAGTTATTGGGTTTAGTATAAAAGTTTTTGCTTCAATTCTCCTTCTTCCCTTGATATTTTTATACTTCGTTTTGTTGTTTGGTTTGTTATTTTAATCATGCCATTTGTTGTTTATGGGTTTGTTTTTGGTGATCATGTATATTATTTTTATAAATTATATACCATAAAAAGATCCCTTAAATAATTTTATTGATACTCCATAGGTATGTTTCTTCTGAAAAACTGTCTAGGTAGAAGTAAGATTTGGTAACTAAAAATTTCCTCTACATCTGCATACAAGGCAACATCACGGTGGCACAGACAGACACAAGTTCACATGTGAGGCAGACTAATAGTTTTGTGCCTTTGGACCTTGGACATAGAATAAATTTAGTATGGAAATAAAATTTGATTTCAGAATGCATTATAATTAAATCGTCTGTATTTCAGTGATATCCATATAAATCCTAATAAGATCGATACGTGAATAGAATGACTTGCAAAAAAGGATTTGAGTTGATTCATATTCTATATATTTATCCAAACATCAGGTGCTTGAAAGAAGTATTGAGATAAGAGAAATGAGTTATTGAAAGTAGAAGTATGACATAGAAGCCTAGATAATCGGTAGAACTGCACATGCAGAGATGAATGGTAGCTAGTTGCCTACAGCTGAAACAAGAACGATTGGAATTACTTCAAAATGCCAAAGACATGATTTTTTATTTTATTGAAAGGTATTAAATTATGTTGTTTCCCTTGTATTTTGACATTCCAACGCTGGTAAATGTACTATTTAGTAGGAATCTTATGCCAAATGCTGAAGAAAAGGGTGAAGTTCACCTGTGTATATTGTTCTGTACTCGGTGCTTTCTCACCCTTTTATGTTTATTTGTTTTTGCTCAAATTTCCTTTTATGTATATACTAGTCACTAACCCGTGTGATGCACGTGATGGTTAAATTTAAAATTACATATATTTTAAAAAACAAATAGAGAGTCCTGTATGAAAAACTATTAATTAAAAGTTAATAGAAAAATTATTTTATAATTCAAAATAGTTTCCCATAGGTATTGTATAGGTATCAACCAAGTAGGATGCATATTTTAAATTTAAAAAAAATACCGTAATGGTGGGCGGTGGTTGCATTTGTTTTATTATTTATCAAAAAAAAAAAAAAAATTTGATAGGATATGAACAAATAAATTGTAGTGGAATTTGAATAGTTTCTTATAAGTATTTTATAGGTATCAACAAAGTAGGATGCATATTTTAAATAAATAAATAAGACAACTTTGTCCTCTAACTCTCACATGCACCAATGCTACACCACCACCTGACCACCATATGTATAGAGGTTATTAAAGGCCCTTGTTTAATTTCTTATCAATGTGAATTGCTATTTTTAATATGAATAATGTACCTTCTCACTCCATATTATTTTACTAATCAATCTAAGATTCTAAAATCAAGTAGGAAACATCTAAACCATTCCCATATAGACTATATTTCTCCTTTAAAAAAAAAAAAAAAAAAACCTATGGACTATATCACAACATTAATATAAAATTGATTATTGATGACAGGAAATTTGTGGTTTGGATGGTTGGGAATAAGCTCTTCTTCTTGTTATTGATGACAATTTTTTTTTTATAGTGGTTTTTCCAAGATCATATGAGGGTTCTATATATATTCTACTAATCAATCTGAGATTCCAAAATCAAGTAAGAAACATCTAAACCATTCCCATATGGACTATACTTCTCCTTTAAAAAAAAAAAAAAAAATGCCTATGGACTATATCACAACATTAATATAAAATTGATTATTGATGACAGGAAATTTGTGGTTTTGATGGTCGGGAATAAGCTCTTTTTCTTGTTATTGATGACAATTTTTTTTTTTTTTTTTTAATAGTGGTTTTTCTAAGATCATATGAGGGTTCTATATATAACATATATAGTAGTACAAATTACACCAACATTAGAAAAAATTTGATTGATGAAATTTTTAATTATTAAATCAAAATTAAGATTAAATCTAATGTTTTAATTGTAAAAACAAATTTTTACAATTAAACTAACTCACAAGTCACAAGTCACAAGTCACAAGTCACAAGTCACAACAATAACAATATTATAAAAGGGTTTCGACCTTGGCAGGAGTTTATATTTGTTGAAATTTTTGTTATAAAATTTTAGTTGAAGTAGAATTTTCAAACTCTTGAAACATATATCTAATAGAGTTTTACTTAAACTAAACTATTGTAATAGTTAATAAGATAATTACACGTTGAAGATAAATAATAATTATATAAGATATAAAACTTAAAATAAAAAGAAAAAGAAAATAGTGATGAAGTGGAAAATTGTGAGAGCTCTAGAGGTTTCGGTTATATATATATATATACATATATTACAGGAGCTGGATGATAGAGGTTTTTTTTTTAAAAAAAGCTCGCAGTTGAAACAAGGTATGTCAAAATATTAAGTTGCAGGTCATTGACCAAAAGCAGTCAGCCGGAAGATCAAGCTCTAATGGTGTAGAGACGTGAAAAAGTGCAATTATTTAGCCAAGTAGGCATCTAAGTTATGCATCATACCTTTGCATGCTTGACTAAAATATAACTTGGGTTTGACTTCAATGCTGTAGTGTGTCAACTATGCAAACTGAAGCCAAGAACAACTGTAGGACATGAGCATGCATGGGTTGTAGTTACCCTGTCACACTCGAGACTCTATTCATCAGCAATTATGGCTGGTCTTTTATTTATTTTTAATTTTTTATAGGAATTATGGCTGATTCAAATAAATATAGTTGTGTATTTCACTAACTATATGTTTTACTCATGTTATTGATATGGTGTTCAACTTTCAACTAATGAATTGTAAATTAATGGATTCTGGACTTATAGATGGGAATTGTTGGATAAACCAGTACTTCTGGTTTGGGGGATATTAGACAAGTATCTGTCTCAATAGTTTCAAAAAGGAAATCCAACTGCCATCAAGCTTAAAGTTAATAGAATAGAGAGTGCGGGTCATATGCTAATAGATGATTGGTAAGGATTTTAGTTAACCATTAATGCACACTGTAAGTTCATCCTTTTAAACAAAATCTTGAAATTTATCTTATTTGACAGGCTCAAGAAAGTCGTTGAAGCTTGGAGAAAATAGATCTAAATTGACTACCTAAACTTAAGCTACAATCCAAGGATTGGACTTTTGCAAGTGTTAATATTCAAATGTACCGCCATTTGTCTTCCATATTCAACTAATAGTCAAAAGACTTCAGATATTATATATTACTAGCTGATATCTCGTGCAAAGCGCAATACATTTTGAATTATTTTGTAAAAAAATAAAAAATAAAAATCTTTTAACCCCTTGGGTTCATCAATACAATTATTGTTAGTCATGATTAATTTAAAGAGTTTTAATAGTAAAACTAAATTCAAACCAAACCTTAGTCCCTAACCATATATATTATTGATTCCAAGCCTAGGTATTCTTTTTTCATCAAGAAGACAAATATATTTGAAATGTTTAAGAAATTGTAGAAAAGTACCCCTATTTCAATGTTAATTTTTAATCGAATCCTATTAAAGCTTAATATTAAAATTAAAAATTCTATTAAGTGTAGTTAGTGCTAAATCTGCCAATTTTGGATTTGGTAACATTATCTATTATTTTTTGTAAGTATCCCAAACTAATATCAACATGACAATTTGCAATATGCAGTCATTTGAAAGTCACAAATGATAATGGTTAAAAAGTAATTCCAAGAACATATATATTTGGTTGCCCTTTTAGAGCTTTCAAATATGAAATTTGCCATCAAGAATTTGAGTTATAAAAACGTGATTGCTAAAAACGTGTAGTTAAAGATTTTAGAAAGAAGAAAAAAAAAAAAAGAAAAAAAAAAAGGAGAAACATAAAAACAAAAGAAAAGAAGTTAAGTGATTGTAAAAGAAGAATGTAGGGATAAGGGTCCAAAATCATATATTGGGCCTTGGGTTTTGTCCGAGGATGTTGAATGGTCTGAGAAGGGACAAATAATTATTAGGGATTCCAATTTAAAATCTCATAAGTAAGAAACGAATGGAAGGTGGTCCAATGAGGAACTCTTCCTCGGATATGATGAGTGTAGTTTGAGTATGTGTTCTAACAATTAGAGTGACCTTTCAAGAAGTTCCAATGATAGGGACGTGCCTCACGAACATATGAGAAGGAAGGAAACCCAAAAATATTTAAGGGAAAGCTGCTATCACCGAATTAAATGCATTGCAACTACTTTTCTGTCCTCATTTATGTGGAGAAGACCTCTGAACAGTGCTGCCTTGGCTACCACAACTCATAGAAAGTCAGAGAAGGTGTCTGATGGGACAGGTATTCAAGTAAGGGCTCAGATGGTCAATAAGTGTAGGATCAAGATGGTCTAAAGGGAGCTATATAATGTGGGAAACCCTCCATGAGAAAAGGATAAAAAAAATAGAGAAAGAACACTGTAGTAATCAAAATCACACTTTAAGCATGTTTAATTGATTTATCTGATAATTGACTTGCTCAGACAATGATTTCATTCAGTTCTACATTCTTTGTATTTGGTTAATCATCTTTTAAGTCCATACTAATCGTTGTCAACTTCATTAGGGTCTCATTCTTTGACCTACTCTCTACAAATTTATTGTATTGGGCTCATTGGGCTGACATCCCCCTATACTTTGGGTTTGGGTGCCAAAAATGTGTCCCTACAATTGGCGTTGTCTGTGGGAAGAACTTGTGTAGTAGTGAGTGCAACGGCGAAGCATGGTAGGATCAGGTCCTCATCAACAAGAGCTTGCGGGGTCCCAATGACAAGACAATTTCCTTAATCTTGAATGTGGGAGAGATCGAGAGGGTAGCGTGCATACTACACACGTGCAGAAGCCAATCTCGAGTTAGGTGTCACGTCTCTTAAGAACAACAAAACAAGGCCATGCAGCGGGAGATTAACAATTTAAAGAAAGAGCAACACCATGCATAACGGAAGCGAGCCCCTTCTAATTCTAATATCTCCTCTAATGATGAAGATGACACTAGTTACAGGCGAAGGATAAGAACTCCACCAAGCGAGTCTTTTTCCTACTACGAAGAACACCATCACAAATGTAGATACAAGTGCCCGCCTCACAGAGGCCTGGGAAATGACGCCATGAGCAGAGCGTTGAATCAAATTTCCAGGTCGCCCTTCATGCGCAGGATTGAAAGGGCAATACTTCCTCGGCGATTCCATCAGCCGACATTCACTATGTACAACGATTGAACAGACCCTGTAGAACATGTGAACCACTTCAATCAAAGAATTATTGTCCATTCCAAAGATGAAGCCTTGATGTGCAAGGTGTTTTCGTCCAGTTTGGGGCCTGTGGTGATGAGATGGTTCGATGGCCTGAGGGTAGATTCCATAGGTTCCTTCAAGGAGCTCACCCGGGCATTTGGTTCTTGTTTTGTTTCGTGTAGTAGGTTTCCTTGGCCTTTGGATTCCTTATTGTCCTTATCTATGTGAGAAGGGGAGACTCTAAAGGCATACTCGGACAGATATTGGGAAATGTTCAACGAGATAGATGACGACTTTTATGACGTGGCCATCAGTATCTTTAAGATCGGCTTCCCAACCGAGCATGATCTAAGAAAATCTCTGACTGGTAAACTTGTCACCAGCATGCATCAACTCATGGATCAGATTGATAAGTACAAGAAAGTTGAGGAAGATCAGCAGCAAGGGAAATGTAAGGCTAAGGTTATCCCTCAGGAGAGAAGGGATTTCAGGTTGGACTGATACAATAATAACCGACTAAGAAGAGACTTCACTTGGTAGTCAGGATCTGCCAATACTCAAGCAGTTAATGTTGTGTTTCGAGAGCTAGTGCGCTAGGTGCTGGAAAAGATTATGAATGAGCCGTTCTTCAAATGGCCAAATAAGATGGCAGGAAATCCCATGAGGCGCAATCAGAACCTTTATTGCCATTATCACTAGGACCAAGGGCACACCACCGAAGACCGCAAAAACTTGTGGGATCATTTGGACCAGCTGGTTTGAGAGGGAAAACTCAAGCAACTCTTACACCACTCCAACGGCCAAGGGGGCCAGATAGATTCAGAACCCCGAATAGATGATTTCTCAAGACCTCCATTGGGAACGATAAATGTTATTTTCGCTGCTTTGGAAAGAACCGGCTCTATCCCTCTAGAGTGATGTCTGTGGCTTGGCTACTAGTCGAGGACTCTAATTCGAAGCCAAAGAGAGCTAGAATAGAAATCCAATCGATTTTTGGTTTTTCGGATGAGGATAAGATTGAAACCACCCAACCACATGATGACGCTTTGGTGGTCACACTCAGGATAGGAGGTATGATGTGAAGAGAGTGTTGGTAGACTAGGGTAGTGCTGTCGAGATTATGTACCTCGACCTATATAAGGAGTTGAATTTGAAACCCGAGGACCTAACGGCCTACAATTCCTCTCTGGCAAGTTTTGAGGGGAAGACTGTTATTCCAAGAGGTCAGATTAGACTACCCATATAGATTGATTCAGAAGTGGTGGAGGTGGATTTCATTGTGGTGGACGCTTATTCATCCTACACATCTATTGTGGCCAAAACTTGGTTTCATGCCTTAGGAGCCATTTCTTTTACTTTGCACTAGAATGTGAAATATCTGTCAGAGGGCCAAGTTAAAGAGATTATGGGGAGTCAGTTCATGGCTAGGCAGTGCATGGTGGTTGCCATCTTACATCAGCCCAAAATTGAGTCCTCGACCTCTACTGAAAGGGGCTTATAGAAAAACTCCGGTGTTGCTCGATAATGGATCAACCGAGGTTGTTATTGGCGATGATCCGGAGAAGTTCTTTCAGATTGGTTCTTAGTTGCCCTCTAAAGAGAGGGGAGAGTTAATTGAGGTCCTTGGAAAAAATGTTGATGTATTTGCGTGGAGTCCTTATGAAACTCCGGGGGTGGACCCAAACTTCATTTGCCACCATTTGAATGTTAATCCATCTGTTACCTCCAAAAAACAACCTCCTCGGTGCTTATCTAGAGACCATTCAAATGCTGTCAAAGATGACGTAACGAAGCTTAAGCAGACAGGGGCTATCAAGGAAGTTTTCTATCTTAAGTGGCTGGCTAATACTGTGGTAGTGAAGAAAAAGAATGGGAAATGGCGAGTATGTATGGATTTCACTGATTTAAACAAGGCTTGGCCAAAATATCCCTTCCCTATGCCTCGAATAGACTAGCTGGTAGATGCCACTATATGCCATCCTTGGATGAGCTTCTTAGATGCCTTTCAAGGATAGCATCAAATACCACTAGCCCTAGATGATTAGGAGAAGATAGTTTTTGTCATTCCCACTAGAAATTACCATTATAAAGTGATGCCTTTTGGCTTGAAAAAATGAGGGATCCACCTATCAAAAGATGATGACTAAGATGTTTGAATCACAGTTGGGTAAGGGTATTAAGGATATATAGACGACATGGTGGTGAAGAGCAAGATGGTGTCTAACCATATAGGAGACCTCGAAAACATTTTTGAAATTCTGAGGAAACATAAGCTACGCCTTAACACTTCCAAGTGCTCTTTTGGAGTGGGATCAGACAAGATTCTGGGCTATATGGTGACTCACCGGGGAATCGAGATTAATCATGACCAGATTAAGGCGATAAACAGTTTACAACCACCTTGGAATCCCAAAGAAGTTCAAAAGCTAACCAGAATGACTACTGCCTTGAACCTTTTTATCTCTCAATCAGCGGATAGATGCAGACCCTTCTTCTTGTTGATGAATAAATGGAAGGGATTTGAGTGGACCGAGGATTGTGCTTTGGCCTTCCAGCAGCTTAAGGAATATCTCTCTCATCCACCTATCATGTCCAGTCCTGAGATGGATGAAATTCTATTTGTTTATATTACTGTGGCCCCTTATGTTGTGAGTTTGGTGTTGATACGAGTTGATAGTGGCATACAACGGCCAGTTTACTATATGAGCAAGTCACTACATGTGGCCGAGGTTCGCTATCTACCACTAGAGAAAGCCATCCTAGTAGTGGTGCATGGTACACGAAAACTTCCCTATTACTTCCAAGCACATACAGTTGTCGTCCTAACTTAGCTTTCATTCAGGGCTATACTTCGAAAGGCTGATTACACGGGGAGGTTTGCTAAATGGGGCATAGTTCTAGGGGCTTTTGACATCAAGTACATGCCTTATACCTCTGTTAAGGGCCAAGTCTTCATGAACCTGGTGGCCGAGTTCACTAAACCCCTATTAGAAGAAATGATAGCGACGCAGAACATGGATGAAAAATCAGTTGGCACAATCTCCCTACAAGAACCTTTGTTATGGAAAGTATATGTAAATGGTGCAGCAAATCAAAGAGGCTCTGGAGTGGGACTAGTTCTGGTTTCTCCTGAACAGATCACCATTGAAAAGTCACTAAGACTAGGCTTTTCGGTTACAAATGATGAGGTTGAATATGAAACTTTGCTGGAAGAAATATCCATGGTTCAAAGAATAGGATGAAAGGCAGTAAAGATATTTTCAGACTCAAGATTAGTCATCGGTCAAGTGAAGGGCGAATTAGAAGCAAGAGATGAGAGAATGCAAGGGTACTTAAGTCAAGTTAGGTAGTTGCAATCAGGATTTGAATCCTTTAGCCTACTGCACATCCCTAGAAGTGGAACTATACAATGCTGATTCCCTAGCCACGTTCGCAACCTCCTTGGCACAAAGTTTATCTCAGGTTATTCTTATAGAAGACTTGTGCAAACCCACAGAGGTAAGGGGAAAGGTGGTCCATGTTCACCAAGTTTAAGTAGGACCTAGCTAGATGGATCCCATAGTACTATTCCTGAGAGAAGACATCTTGTTAGAGGATAAGTTAGAGGCTAACAAAGTACGGAGAAATGCGCCTCGTTTCTAACTATTCGAGGACCAAAAACTATACAAGTGTTCCTTTTCTGGGCCATACCTACTCTGCATTCACCCTGAGACGTTAGAGCTACTCCTTGAGGAGTTACATGAAAAGATTTGTGGAAGCCATACAGGAGGAAGATCTTTGTCTCACAGAGCCATCACTCAAGGCTATTGGTGGCCAAATATGCAAAAAGAAGCGTAAGAATATGTGAAGAAATGTGATCAGTGCCAAAGATTTGTACCAAATATACATCAGCTAGAAGGAGTCCTTAACCCCCTATCCAGCCCTTGGCCATTTGCTCAATGGGGCTTAGACATCGTTGGCCCTTTCCAGCAGCAGGAAACAAGAGATATTTGCTGGTTGGCACGAACTACTTCACCAAGTGGGTTGAAGCAGAGTCTTTGGCAAATATTGGGGATGTGGATGCTAAGAATTTTATTTGGAAAAATATTGTCACACGATTCGAGATCCCTCATACCCTCATCTCAAACAATGGCCTTCAATTCGACAGCAAATCTTTCAAGAGATATTGTTATGATCATGAAATTACAAACAGGTATTCTACTCCAGCTTATCCCTAAGAAAATGGATAGGTGGAGGCTATTAATAAGGTTATAGTGAATGGACTCAAGAAAATGTTGAATGACGCGAAGGGAAGATGGGTAGAAGAGTTGTCACATGTCCTCTCGACGTATAGAACTACACCTCACAGGTCAACAGGAGAGACCCCCTTTTCAATGACTTATGGAGCCGAGGTTGTCATTCCTTTAGAAACTGGCTTCCCAACATTAAGGACCAGCTCGTTCAATCTGAGTAGTAACAATGAGTTGCTGGAAAAGAGCCTAGACTTTATTGAAGAAAGAAGAGAAAGTGCAAAGGTTCAATTAGCATACTACCAACACAAACTCAAGCAATGTTATGATGCCAACGTAAAACTGAGACCATTAATGCCTAGTGACTTAGTGTTGAGAAAAGTTCTAGGCACTGCGAAGAACCCAACATGGGAAAAGCTAGGGTCCAATTGGGAAGGACCATATTGCATCACCTCGATGGCTGATATATGAGCATATTTTTTGAAAGACTTAGATGAGCATGTAATACCACGCCCGTGGAATGTAAACAACCTGAAAATGTATTATTATTAATGAAAGTCTCTTTTGTCAACATGTTCATTTATCAAAGGCATTATACTTCCTATTATTCAATCTTTATAAGTGTTAAACAGACCCTAAGTTATGTCAGGCCTCTTGGACCACATACTTGGGTGAAATTAACACTCAATGACATCATTATAAGTGTTAAACAAATTCTAAGTTATGTTAGGCCTCTCGGATCGCATACTTGGGTGAAATTAATACTTAATGACATCTTTATAAGTATTAAACAAATCCTAAGTTATGTCAAATATCTTGGACCACATACTTGGGTGAAATTAACACTTAATGGCATCTTTATAAGTGTTAAACAGATCCTAAATTATGTCAGGTCTCTCGGACCATATACTTGGGTGAAATTAACACTCAATGGCATCTTTATAAATGTTAAAAAAATCCTAAAATATGTCAAGTCTCGCGAACCACATACTTGGGTGAAATTAACATTCAATATCTAATCCCACAGACCACATACTTAAGGGAAATTAATATTTGATGGTATATTGCTAAGTATTAACACTGGGGTACTTATTTTTCCTTCACTAATTGGTGAAACAAGTCCAGGATTACGTCCAAATTCCTCGGATTGTTGGTTTTGAATAGACTAAAAGTTCTCATTTGTTTGTCTAAGTGTTGGGCAGAATGTAGGATGTTTGCCCCTCCTATTTTTTACAAAGTAAATTACTTACCTATATTAGATTCGATCTTCATTACAAAAGGATCGATTCACAGTGCAAGTATGTGGCAAATCTTTTTATTGCTGATATTTAGTCAAATTATTTAAGCTGATGACAAGTTGCTATTATTAGATGTTATTAAAGAAAGAGTTATAATAGTTCAAGTTATAATCTTAAAGGCATATAAAATAAAAACACAGAATAAGAAGAAAGGTCTTTTCATTGATTAAAAGGAAGAAATATGTTACAAATAATGACAACATAAACAAAGACAAATCCTACATCTAAGCCTTGGATGGGTGAGAGTCCCCCTTAGAGCCAACTACTTGGAGGTTAGCTTCTTCAGTATCCTTAGCTTTGGAGACCATATCCTTGATTGTGAGTTGATCTTCGGATTGGCTGGCTTGAGCTGGTGGTTGCACCTCCTTGCCCTTCTCAGTCTCAATTGCAACCTCAACATCAAGAGAAAAGTCTTAAATGATGAGAGGCTGCTCAAGAGGAGGCAAAGGAATGGCAGTAGGTGGAGGAAGTTCTGCTTGAGATCCATAACGAATTGCTTTTGGGTGGCCAATTCAAGCTCTATTGTGTAAAGCTTTTTGCGCTAGTCCTTGGCTTGGGCTTCAACAATTTTTAAACCTACCTCAACACTTAAATGTGCACTCTCAACTTCCTTTAACTTCTTGGCTAATCCAGTGTGCACCTCTTTAAGGGCTCCAAGGGCCCTCTCAGCATTAACTCGGGAGTGGGTCTTAGCATTAACTTCGTCTTAAGCATTCCTTACCCACTCCTTGGCCACGAAAATTTGTTGAGTGACCTACATAATAATAGCAAAGTGATCAGGTACATATGTATATGAATAAACATACATTCTAGCATTGAACTCAGAAGGGTACTAACTGACTTATCATGGTAAGGTCCCTCTTCAAAGACATAAACATGTCTTGTTGCCTGGTGCGTCTAAGGCCCTCCATATCTCTAAGGAAAAGGAGGGGCTGCTCTAAGGCCTCGGCGAGTTAGGTGGCATGTCCTCTTTGGGACTCCCAAATGGTGGCATCCTAGGGAATAGGAGCACCCCTCATTTCTAGCCGAGGAGCCCATGTGTGCTGCCCTCGACACATATCAATACCGGACTCCTCCTTGCTCTCCACAGAGGGAGCCCATTTGTCCTTGGCGTTCTTGGGCTGTTTTGTGCCATTTTGAGGAATCACTTCCCCCTCCTCCGCTTCTGACACCTTTCTCTTCTTTTTTAAGTTAGGGTTAGGAAGCAACCCGACCGTGGTTACAAGTGGAGGAGGAGAAGGAGGAAGATTTGTAGGGACTTGAGTTTTGGGGATGTCCTTTAAAGTAGACCCTTTATTCCTATTGGCCATCAGACCCTTTAAGCCCGACCTTTGCTTTAAGTCCTTGCCTTTTTCTTCCTCGGAACTAGTGTCTGGCCGAGTGACTATTAACCCTGGATGATGGAATATAGAAAATCTATCAGACTCAATCTCGGAGTCCGAGAGCTCTAAAAGCCTTTCCGGAGTCCTTTCCTCTTCTTCAAAGTGGAACTGGTCGATCTCGGCGTCTAGAGAATGGCGGGACAAGGCTAACTCCTCTCTCGGAGCAACTACGTGTTGAGGAACACACTGGGGTGGCAGCACAATAGGGGGAAGGTCTCTTCAAGCAAAAAACCCAGGATTAGAGACGTCTATTCGAGCAAGCTTCGGGTTACCTGCTCTTAATGCTTGGCCTGCGTCCTGAAATATGCGTGACAAGGGCTCATAATCTAAGATTAGGTGAGCAGCCCGTAGCTGTCCATCTTCATTTACGAATATTTTCGACCGCTGCAAGTAGTTAAGCTCTGGAACGTTGACAAGACTAAGTTTTGAAGCGATGTGATCTTTATCTGCAAAAACATCCGAATGGGAAATTATGGTCAGATTAATGACAACTATTATACGAGGAGACGTATGACTTAGAATGAATAGAAGAAAAACTTAGAAAACTAAGGTCCCTGCTAAAGGGCCTAATCCTAGGGTACCCCACCTGGTGTTCCCGCCCTAACTGGGCAGTGAAGACCGTTGTGTCACTCCCCAAAGACGACTAGGTAATCGTCCTTCAAGCTCTTGTTGGACTTAGGAAGGCAGGATATCAATCTCACCTTTTCGGACCGAGATTTGAGGTAATATCCCCTGGTAAGAGAATGACACTCGTACATGTGAACGACATCGTGCCAGGTAAGCTCGAGATTCATCTGGTCGTTTAAGGCAACTCCACTCCCTAAGACTCTAAACATGTTAGGAGTGCACTGATGGGGGCATAACTTGTGGTTGAGCAGATAATCTCTAGTTATCCTACCTATGGGAAGTGTCATTCCTCCCACTATAAAAGCTATCATTGGAATGACAACTTCACTCACTTCTTTATTTGTGAGTACACGGTCTGGGGGACAATATTGTAGGCCTACTCCTTGTGGGATATGGTATCTAGCCCTAAAGCCCTCCACATCGGCTGGAGAATCTACTAAGTGTTTAAATCTACCCATCTAAACAAGCGAAGGTGACACAAAGGAAATATCCTAAAAACAGAAAAACGAGCCAAGGAGATTGGCTGAGAAGGGAAAGAAAGTTTAGAGAGACAGAAACTTACAAAAGTAAGTGTGCTAATCCTGATCCTTTAGAAAAAATCTTTAGAAAATTTCTTAAGGAAGGAGTTATGGAGGCTTAGGAATTTAGAGTGTTTTGTGAGTTGGAGCGTTGGGATTCTCTGGAGCACTTGAAGATTTGTGAAGTAAAGAAGAAAACGAGTTCCCTTAAGGCTTTATATAGAGGGAGAAAATGAGTGGGAATAATCCCGCTCAAAATTCTAGAAGAAATGTCAATCGTTGGATTTGCGTGTCACCGTTGGATGCGGGGGACAGGACGTCGCCTGGAGCAATTAATAACGCTTTGCGGGTTTCAAAATGTCAGTAACAATTATGAGGCACGTAAAACGGCACTCCCGCACATGTGAATCAAGGAATCAGTTGGTCTTGTATTTTAAAAATCAAAACCCCACTTTTTCTTCTTGGATGAGAGGGAAAAACCGGAGTTTTGAGGAGCTATTATAGGGATAAGGGCCCAAAATCATATATTGGGCCTTGAACTTTGTCCGAGGACGTTGAATGGTTTGAAGAGGGAAAAATAATTATTAGGGATTCCAATTTAAAATCTCATGAGTAAGAAACGAATGAAAGGTAATTCGAGGAGGAACTCCTCCTCAGATATGATGAGTGCAGCTCGAGTATGTGTTCCAGCAGTTAGAGTGACCCTCCAAGAAACTCCAATTATAGGGACATGCCTCACGAACATACGAGAAGAAAGGAAACCCAAAAATATCTAAGGGAAAGCTATTACTACCGCATTAAATGCACTGCAGCTACTTTTCTAGCCACATTTATATGAAGAAAACTTTTGAACAATGCTGCATTGGCTACCACAACTCACAGAAAGTCAGAGAAGGTGTCTGATGAGACAAGTATTCAAGTAAGGGCTTAGATGGTCAATAAGTATAGGATCAAGATGGTCCAAAGGGAGCTATATAATGTGGGAGACCCTCCATGAGAAAAGGATCGGAAAAATAGAGAAAGAACACTATAGCAATCAAAATCACAATTTAAACATGTTTAATTGATTTATTTGATAATTGACCTCCTTGGACAACGATTTCATTCAGTTATGCATTCTTTGTATTTGCTTAATCATCTTTTAAGTCCATACTAGCCGTTGTCAACTTCATTATGGCCTCGTTTTTTGACCCACTCTCTACAAATTTATTGTATTGGACTCACTAGGCCGACATCCCTCTACACTTTGGGCTTGGGAGCCAAAAACGTGTCCCTACAGAGAGTTAGAGCCAGAATGAAGTGTGCTAATATATAACTTAGATTTTTTTTTTGAGGGTATATATAACTTAGATAATTGCAAAAGGTGGGCATCTAAAGGGTTAGAAGTAGAAGAGATATATAACTTAGATGATTGCAAGAGGTGGGCAAGTGAAGAGTTAAACGTAGAAAAGTTGAATTAATGGTATTTCTTTTTCTATTATTAAATCATATACTATATAATAAAAACTTGGTTTAGATGTCATGATTGCGCCAAGTGGTTTTACCATATTGTAGAAATTTTTTTAGATTTTTAGATTTTAAAATATATAAATATATATATATATATATATATATAATTTTTAAGTGATAAAAATCTTAATTTTATTACAATTCAAATTCTTTATCTTATCCATGTAATGCTAATTTTTTTATCTGTAGTGTATTATAAAAAAAAAAAAAACAGCATAGATAAGATAAAGAATGGATAATTTTTTAAATTTTTTACGCGTACTATTAGTATTTTATTACGTGAACTATTAGTAAAAAAGCTTTTAGTATTTTATTTAAATTTAAAATTATAGATATTTTAGTAAAAAAAAAAAATACACGCTATTTTTTTTGGATAGAAACATTTTTTAACAATATATAATTGATTAGAATTTCACATAGGATAGGTGTTTCTTTAATTCCAAACCATTTAATAATTTCTTTTATAATTTAACTTCAATATAATTTGAAATTCTATGTCTAATAGAACTCTCCCAAGTCCTAACTTCCAAGTTTTTTGGATAAACATGCATCCTAAGTGATGAGTTCTATGTAGGTTTTGTTTTTTTTTAAACGTTAATTGTGATAAATTTTTTAATACATATCTTTTTCCTAATAATTCTATTTCTCTAATAATTCCTAAATTGATTAGAAATCTAACATCTTCACAATTGAAAATTCTCTATATATACGGCTTTTTTAGTGTATTCTTATATATTTATATGCACAAACTTCTTCATTTACTGCTTCTTTCTTTCTCTTTCTCTCTCTTTTTTTTTTTAATTTAATTTTTTGGAGATAGAAACACTGCTTATTGTTCTAATCAATTTTTTCTCTCCCTATTATTAATAATTAGTTTGTATTTCTTTTTGTTTGTAGTAGAATACTTTATTAAAACCACACTATTACTGGTATGTTTCTATTCTTTGTTTTTGTTTCTATGGTTTTGCTTATGAGTCATAAATGCAATTTTAGATCCATGAAATCAATTATATGAATCTCTATAAATATTTCACCTTTAGGATTTGTCAAGCATCAATTATTATTTGAGTTTGTTTTGTTTGTAGTAGAATGTTTTATCAAAGCCACAATCCACACTATTAAAGGTATGTTTCTTCTCTTTGTTTTTTTTTTTGTTTTTTTGTTTTTCCTATGGTTTTGTTTATAAGTCATAAAGTCAATTTTAAATCCATGAAATTCAATATAAGCCTATATAAATATTTCACATTTATGATTTGTCCGGCCTTAGTTATTATCTTATTTGGTTTTGTTTGTAGTAGAATGCTTTATCAAAGCCACCATCCATATTATTACTTGTATGTTTCTCTTCTTTTTTATTTTTGTGTGTGTGTTTTTTTTGTTTATGGTTTTGCTTATGAGTCATTAAAAGATAATTTCAAATCCATGAAATCTACTATATAAACCTCTATAAATATTTCACCTTTATGATTTGTCCGCATCAATTATTATTAGAGTTAAACATAAAGGTATGGAGATTTATCCTTCTATCGCTATAATATTCTTCCTTTTTATCCTACAAAAATATGTTTAGAGTTTTTTTCTTCTTCTTTTGTTTGGTTTTGCATTTATGAATTATTTGAACTCATTTTTTTTTTCCCCTCTCTCATAGGCTTTATCTATTTATTATTTAAGAATTATCAAATTTTGTATTTCCTACTACAACAAGGGTTTCATCTTTTTTATTTCTAGGTTGTATTTGAGTTATGCTTATATGTGCATTATTGGATTAAATTAATTTTCTTGAATAGAAAATTTTTTATGTTAATATTTCTCATTTTTATTTTTGTTGTTAGTAATATTATATGCGTGCGCTACAAAAATGTCATTATAAGACAACTGATAAGTTAGAAGAGAATTATTTTTATTTTTTCGGCAAATGAAATACCTTTGTTTAAGTTTCTGTAGGTTTATAATTATTAAATTTAAGAATTTTTTCATATAAATATGTTGCATTATTGCTTTATGCTTTTAAGAACAATAATTTATATGCAATTTATATAATCTAGATTCAAGTGATTATTAATTTAATATTTCTCAATAAAATTATACTTAAAATTTATAACTAAAACCATGCAACGCACGGGCATAATGCTAGTAATTAATAGTATACTTGAAAGTTTAAACGTTGTTTTAGTCAAGTGAGACTGAGAGAGAGGAGTGACGTGGAGTAATAAGTAATAGATGAGGTGTAATTTCAACCAAAAAAAAAAAACTAACAAACAAACAAACATGGATGACTTTCATAGAAGGTGCCATATGTCAGAACTTCATGCTTTCTCGCATGAAGTCTCTGCTTTTATATATATATATATATATATAGATTGATTATATAGAAATATAATAATATTAAACACATGTTTACATATATTTTCAAAATCCATTTACCCTTTTTGGTAATAAATATCTTGGAAGTAAATACAAATTGTGTTTATTTTTTTAATGTATGGAAGATTGAATTTCATATAGCGATTTAGTGATTTTTTTTTTTTTTTAATGAATGGGAGATTGAATTTTTATTTTTCGTGATCACAAATGTATGTGTTTTGTGCACGCATGTATTGTACTTCAATGTTGAGGCACTCGTTCTTTTTAAGTTTTGTAGTTGACAATTAGGTTTGTGACAAAGATTTGAAAATAAATTTGCAGGACACAACCATTATACTTTGAAAAAATAAAAAAAATAAAATGTTCCGATTATTGTTAATCATATTTTACTAGTTTAAAGTTCAAACACTTGCTAGCAAATGGATTGCACAGTTTGACTAAAAGCGAAAGATTTTACTAGGAGATGGAAATGGATGCACAGTTAAGCACAATAAGAACGTATTTCTTCGACTTGCAAACTATTTTATAATATATCATTTTCCTACTTAGACCTACCCTTTGATGATTCAATTTCAAACTTGTTGAGTAGTCTCACACTCTCAACAAGGGCATTCTGGTAATTTTAGGGGGAATCAGGGGTATTTTGATCATTTTCTAGGTTTTAAGAGTATTTCAGACATTTTTAAGTTTCTAAGAGTATTTTAGACATTCTTTAGTTACTGGGGCACTATAATTATTATCTTGGTTCTAAGGGTATTTTGGTCATTTTTTAGATTTCATGGTTATTTCAGTCATTTTTTAAAGGTTTTTAGGTCATTTCGGTCATTTTTTAGGTTTTAGGGTCATTCGGTCATTTTTTAGATTCTAAAGGTATTTTGATCATTGTTTGCACCCCACAATCATTTTTAGGTTTTAAGGGTCTTCTGCTAATTCTTGAGGGTTTCGGGGATATTTTGGTCATTTTCTTTATGAGATATTTTGGTCATTTTTTAGGTTTCAAAGGTACTTCAAAAATTTTTAAGGTTTCAGGTCATTTTGGTCATTTTAAAGGATCTATGAGTGTTTTGGTCATTTTTTAGGTTTTAGGTGCATTACAATTGCTTTTAGATTCTAAGGGTATTTCTGTCACTTTTTAGGTTACAAGATCATTTCAATCATTTGTTAGGTTTCAGGGTCATTTAGGTCATTTTGAGGGTATTTTAGTATTTTTTTTAGGTTTAGAGGGTATTTTGGTTATTTTCTAGGTTCTCAGGGTATTTCAGTCATTTTTTAGGTTTTAAGGGTATCCCAATAACTTTTTAGAGTTTTGGGGGCATTTTGGTCATTTTTAAGTTTTAGGGGGCATTTTAGCAATTTAATTATATTTAAGTGTATTTTGGCAATTTTAGAGGTTTTAGGTATATTTTTGTTATATATATTCGTTGATTATTAGGTAAGTCAGTAGGGTTGGCTATGATCATATGTGATGTTGGTACTGTTTAACGTGACGATGAAACTATCAAATGTGAGTAAAAAAAAAATTAGAGAACCACCGAATGTGATTAAAGTACGATCATATATGATGTTGTTACCACCCAATGTGACTATGGAATTGTCAAATGTGAGTAAAAAATAATAGAACCACTGAATGTGAGAAAAGTAAGATTGTATATAATATTGGTATTGCCCAATGTGACCATGAAACTCTCAAATGTGAGTAAAAAATAATTAAACTACTGAATGTGACAAAAGTATGGTCATATGTAATATTGGTACCATTCAATGTGACCATAAAACTGTCAAATGTGAGTAAAAAATAATGGAACCATCAAATGTGATAAAAGTTCGATCATATGTGATGTTGCTATGTTGGTATTGCCTAATGTGACCATGGAATTGCTAAATGTGAGTAAAAAATAATAGAACTACCAAATGTGACAAAAGTACAATCATATATGATGTTAGTACTACTCAATGTGATGTAGAATCGTCAAAGGTGGAAAAAAAAAAAATTTCCCATCGAATGTGGCAAAAGTACGGTTAGATAAGATGTTGGTACTGCCCAAAATGACGATGGAACTGTTAAATGTGAGAAAAAAATTATAGAAAATTAGGATATCACTGAATGTGACAAAATTATGGTCAGATGTGATATCGGTATTGTCTAATGTGACGATGAAATTGTCAAATGTGAGAAAAAAATAATGGTATCACAAAATGTGACAAAA